>JBBGZY010000056.1:9122500-9257500 GCA_037952925.1 Lithobates clamitans | reverse complement strand
CCTAAAAAAAATTACTTTAACGACACGCAGGAATTTAGGGACTAACAAAGGCTACAAGACTGCAGTTGTCGCACTCTGCAGGTGCAGTTGCTAACCAACTTACAGTAAATGAGGTAATGTCAAAAGGCATTCATGTTGCAAAGAGTACACAATCACATGCAAGGGCAATTAATGAAAACACTTTGAGGCTTGCATATGATTTGATGATGGAAATCAGCAGAGCTTCTGCTCATTTATTAAAGCACTGGAACAAATGCACTTGTAGAGTGCACATGCATTTTGCAAAGTGCAACATAGATTTGCTTTAGACAAATCAACACCACAGAACATTCAAGCAAATTTTAACGAGGGTGGGGGTGGGGGGGTTGTGAAATCTAGCTAATTGCTAATTAGCAGCACACTATTTGGAGTGAGTTCAGGTGGGGGGGGGGTTGTGAAATCTAGCTAATTGCTAATTAGCAGCACACTATTTGGAGTGAGTTCAGGTGGGGGGGGGGGGTTGTGAAATCTAGCTAATTGCTAATTAGCAGCACACTATTTGGAGTGAGTTCAGGTGGGGGGGGGTTGTGAAATCTAGCTAATTGCTAATTAGCAGCACACTATTTGGAGTGAGTTCAGGTGGGGGGGGAGGTTGTGAAATCTAGCTAATTGCTAATTATAAGCACACTATTTGGAGTGAGTTCAGGTGGGGGGGGGGGGTTGTGAAATCTAGCTAATTGCTAATTAGCAGCACACTATTTGGAGTGAGTTCAGGTGGGGGGGGGGGTTGTGAAATCTAGCTAATTGCTAATTAGCAGCACACTATTTGGAGTGAGTTCAGGTGGGGGGGGGGGGTTGTGAAATCTAGCTAATTGCTAATTATAAGCACACTAAATACACTCCAACAAAATACATTCAAAATGAGTAGACTAGGTGGATATGTTCCCATCACTTCATGCTGGGAAGGTTATTGAAGGAAACTATACATGCATGACAAAAAATAACAGGAAAAAATCCCAGCATGTGTGAGGATAAAAAGGGGACATTCACACTATATTGCAATGATGGGAAGTAGTGTTTGAAGCAAGAAATACATTACATTATCAAAGATTACATAAAAGAACATGTGATGCTAATAAAATAAAAATAGCTTACCTTAATATAGTCCTTCTGCAGGACCTGTATGATGGCAGAACAGGTCTCTGGGATAATGATCCCCAGAGCCTGGGGGGAGATGCCTGTCGAGAACTTAAGGTCCTGCAGGCTTCTCCCTGTGGCCAAATACCGCAAGGTAGCGACCAGCCTCTGCTCCAGAGTGATGGCTTGCCTCATGCAGGTATCCTGCCTGCTGATATAGGGGGTCAGCAAAGCCACCAAACGATCAAAAACGGGGTCCGTCATCCGGAGAAAGTTCCTGAAATCCTCAGGATTATTCTCACGGATCTCACGGAGCAAAGGCATGTGACAGAACTGGTCACGCTGAAGCAACCAATTCTTGGTCCATGAACTCCTCCTCGCCCTGTTCATGGACTGGTCTTGGGCTGAAGAATAAACTACAGCACCAAACACATACAATGCACGAGCTCGACGACGAGTACGTACAGGTAACATGGCTTCAAAACGGTCGGCTGGTCAGAACGCACTAAACAGAACGCACTGAAGAACAGCAAGGCCTGTGAAGAACGACCTGAAAATCAGGAACGAGCGGCCAATAAAACAAAGATTTCTCAATGCCAACTGACCAAACGCACTGAAAAGCAGATACAAACCTCACAAGCACAGACTGAACAACAGTTAAAACGAACTGAAAAATACGAGTCTCACAAGCGCGAATCGTCTCTCACCAAACTTCTACTAACACGAGATAAACACGAGATTAGCAGAAGGAGCCCAAAGGGTGTCGTACGGGCTATTGAACTTCCGTTTTATAGTCTCGTCGGACTTGGTGTACGTCACAGCGTACTAAGCTGGCGTACTTTTGTGTGGTCGTGTGTGGGCAAGTCCGTTCGTAAGAAAGTCTGCCCCAAGTCCGCCGAAGGTACGCCGGAAGTATGTCGGACAGGCTGTCCGACTTTTGTAGCTGCAAAGTCCGACCGTGTGTACGCGGCATAAGTGTTTTAGCCAAAAGTGTTAGTTTAATAAGAAGTATACAGTTATTGGTAGGGTCACATGATTTTTACAAATAACACACAAAACAATATTTACAAGACAATGCACAATACAAGTATGATATACTTTTACCTTGCAGCTTCTTGTCTTATAATATTTTTAGTGCTTTTTATTACCAGGAAAAAGAAAGCTTATGGCTTAGTAACATTACTTTATATCATTCCCTTTCTGTACAATAGCTAATGTTAAGGCACACAGATTGGGTACTACACCTTACAAATATACATTGGGCAAAATACATGGGAAGCCTGGAGTTGTATAACATACAGAGACATGCAATCAGTGGTTTAAATATATCTCTATATATTGTATATCTAATGAAGATATTACATGAACAAACCTTAATGTACTAGTTTCTCCTGTTATGCAGTTGCCAAAAAAAAACAAAACAAAACAATCTTGTGTAATTAAAACAGTATTGCATGTGAGGATTGCAGCAGAGATACCAATGTCAATGCATTCATAGGGGTGATGCTAAATATCGCATAGTATAGACACAACAAACCACATTGAGCCTCCTGTTAGAGTACATTTACAGTATGTCGATAAACATTAAATTTGAAGTTTTCAGTCCAATATTAGCTTTTGTCAGGCCCACAGTCTGATTGGCTGCAAATATTTAGAAATATCAATAACTTTTTAAAAATGGAAAGCTACTCCTTTAAAAATTTAGTGCAATATCCCAGGTTCTCAAGCCTCTTGGGTATTGCTTATATTGTGCCCCTTATATGTAAAATGTGTAGCTGCCCACCTAAAGTGTAATACCACTTTAAGCAAAACAGGCTGTGTGTATTGGTGCCAAGAGACTTGGCACCACGAAATGTGAGTATGTATTGTTTTGCATTTTATTGGCACTTTTATTTAATAAATACTGCATAATGATAGCATTTATTTTTTTGGTGCGCATTGTTCATCTTCTCAGAGGGAGTTGCAAGTCATACTGGGGAAGAAGTGTACGCAAAGAGGGATTACCATCAGCCTATCCAAGCATTTATAAAAATTGCATCTGAGTCTTTGGATTACGCGCTTATGACCTTACTTTTTGCTAAGGGGTCAAAAACTTGTGGTGAGTGCATTGGAGTGTTAGACATGGTGAAGCACTGGTATATTAAGAAGAAGAAAAGGAGACAATTTATTTTTGACAAGAACACTTTTTTCACACTGTGGTGTGGGACTTTTATTGTTAGATTTTTAGTCACTAAGTAATGTTATTTATTTTGATTTGAGTATTATTTCATGAATTCAGAGTGGGAACTTTGGACCTTACTTTGCAAAGAATAGTCAGCCTGTGCTGCATCACAGTGGCAGGCATGCAGTGCCATTTTTTTCCCACAGAAGAACATCCCTTATCTCTACCAGCATGTCAAAGCTAATGCCTCTGTGTTGCTGGAGTTGCATTCAGTGGCAGGACCCACATGACCACAAAAATATGATCCAGCAAATGTATTGTTCACTAAAAGATGCAGGATGGGAAACACTGCTGGAGCTGGTAGTGCTGCCCTGCAACTTGGTAATAGTGACAGATCAAAAATGTGACAATAAGGCCATTAGTACTTGGTGGTGCCACTCCAGGCTGAGGTGTAGAGCCCCATTGGCCCTCCTGATAATAGGTATGCCAGCATATGAAAAACTCATCCAGTGAGCAATGAACATTTAAACAAAAAACCCCCGCTTACTATTGCCAATCCTAGTGTGGATGTATACATGTGAAAGCCTCAGTCAATGCTGCTCCTCAGGCCACGCCCCCTGATATGTTTCACACCACTCACCTGAGCTTAATCATAGGGGATCCCTATGACTGAGGCTTTCAAGTGTATATATCCACACTAGGATTGGCTATGGTGAGCAGCGGTTTTGTTTAAAAAAGCAAAAATGTGCAAATTATTCAACTGTTTTTATGCCAGAGCCATGTTTGTGTTAAAGCAGAGGTCCTGGAAAAAAAAATAGTGGTAGTTCCAATTTTTTTATGTTACACAATGATGGTCCAAAGCGCACATTTCCAGCAAAAAATGCACAGGGGCGCACAGGCATGAATGTGGATGGGATAGAGGGGCTGTACAGCCGCCAGATCACTTCCATCTAACAGTCAGCTTGTCAGATTTACATGCATTGTTACAGCAGATGGGGGTGTGTGTAAGCCCCCTTCCACTGCCAACGTATTACATACATCAGTGGCAAAAAAAAAATTGAGAACAACACTGAAGCGGAGATTCTGGTACATTTCCATCTTTGATTGTATATCTTGACTTAGCTAGAGAGGAAGGCTGACAGAAGCTTTACAATGCTGAAGTTCACGACTCTGCCTTGAAAGGAGAGAGAACCAAGGAGATAAGATAGGACACTATCCTTATAAATGTAACTATTTTATGTTTCCCTGGTAGCAGAGTTTGTTTTGTCACCTCTCCTGCTTTTCTCTTTCTTCCCTAATCTGTGTTCCCTTGGCACAGTGTGTGTCATTCCTGTTGCTTTCTTCCCCCTTCAGCAACAATACATTTTAAAGCCTCTAGTGGCTCTGAGTTTAGGCACAGTCCCAAGAACAGAGAGCAATTGAGAAATTGCCAATAACAGAATGAGATTTACACAGCTGCACCTGCAAGCGGGGCCAGCATGAAGTGATCTAACAGAACTAAATTTTCTAACTAATGTTCCACTTTAACATTTATCTAATGAATTCCAACTTTTTGGAATGATACAAATTTGGGTCGGTCGAAAAATGATCGACTAATTTGAATTCTGTGTGAAGAATAGCTGGTTGTTAAAGAGCAGACCGGAAAGCCAGTCACTGCATTCTTAACAAAACGATGACAGCAGGCTTCCCCACTGACAACTGAAATGTAAACAAAAAAATGCAGCAAAAAAACAGCGTGCTGTCCCCCTAATTCATACCAGGACCTCTGGGTCTGGTATGGATTTTAAGGGGAACCCCATGCCACAATTAAAGTAAAAATGGCACGGGGTCACCCCCAAAATCCACACCAGACCTTTATCCAAGCATGCAGCCCGAGAGGCCAGTAAAGGGGGGGATGAGTGATCAGCCCCCCTCCTGAACCATACCAGGTCACATACCCTCAACAGTAGGGGATGTTCTGGGACAGGGGGGATTCTGACCCCCCAAAGCACCTTGTCCCCATGTCCCGGACAAGGGCCTCTTTCCCACAGCCCTGGCTGGTGGTAGTAGGGTCTGTGGGCAGGGGGCTTATTGGAATCTGAAAGCCCCCTTTAACAAAGGGGCCTCCAGATCCCGCCCCCCTATGTAAATGAGTTTGGGGTACATAGTAAGTGTAAAAAGTTAATAAAATCAAAACACACGTTTTTGACAAGTCCTTTATTATAAAATAAAGATCAATGGTTAATCTTAACGCACGCTGCCACCAGATTTAAGGGTCTAGTATGGATTTTGAGGGGGCAATGCCGTTTTTGAAAACGGGGTTCTTCTTAAAATCCATACCAGACCAAAAATGTCTATTATGGATTTTGGGGGGACCCAACGCAATTTTAAAAAATAAAATTGGAATGTGGTTCCCCTTAAAATTCATAAAAGATCCCAAGGACATGGTATGGATTGGGGGGAACCCCATGCTGTTTTTTTTTTAAATGTAATTCTATCCTGAATAAACAATGCTAAAAATATAAAACTAATTCTGAAATTCAAAAACAAATTGGTTCATAGACTCAATATTGAACCAATTCGTTTTTGGAATTTCGGACTTTGTTTTGTATCTTCGGCATTTCTTTTGTATATTCAGAAATAAGAATATCAGGTTGTTAAAAAGTGGGTGGCCGTTGGCGACCTTAACAACCATCACTCATCTGCTGTCAGTGGGATTCCTCGCTGACAGCAGAATGTAAACAATACAAATGCCGGTTAAAAAAAAAAAAAACAGCTTGTGGTCCACTGGTGACCAGACCAGAGATTTTGTTTTCCATTGTTCGGGTCGGCAGTGGTTGTGGGCATTGTGATTGACGATGGATCTACACTGAGGGACATTTTAATTTTTAAAGGGGGCTTCAGCCCGCAAACCCCGCACAAACACCAGCCAGGATTGTGGGGAAGAGGCCCTTGTCCACATCAACATGGTGACAAGGTGCTTTGGGGGTCAGAGCTCCTTCTTCCCCAAAGCACCTCCCCATCTTGACGGCATGTGGTCTAGTATGGTTCAGGAGGGGGGTCGCTCTCTCATCCTCCCCCTTTTGTGGCCTTCCAGGTTGCATGCTTGGATGAGGGTCTGGTATGGATTTTGGGGGGACCCCAGTGTTTTTTTTTATTTTGATTGGGGATCCCCTTAAAATCCATACCTGACCCAAAGAGTATGATATGGATTTGGGCAAACGCTGTGTTTATTCTGCATTTTTCATTGCTGGCTTTCTTTTATTTACATTTATCTGTCAGCAGGGAAGCCCGTTCCTGGCCCACTCCTTAACAACCAGCTATTCTTCACACAGA
Source organism: Lithobates clamitans (assembly GCA_037952925.1). Classification (NCBI taxonomy): domain Eukaryota; kingdom Metazoa; phylum Chordata; class Amphibia; order Anura; family Ranidae; genus Lithobates; species Lithobates clamitans. The sequence continues at coordinate 9,250,908 of JBBGZY010000056.1, read as the reverse complement.
ATTTGAATAGTGTTAGACGAACAGTTCCAACCGAGCAAAAGTTTGGCCCAAACATTGGCTTTTCACCCATTCTGCGAACACCTAAATTATCAGGGTTCAACAATTTCTTTGGCCCCCCAAATGCCCCACAATGCACTGCATGCTGCACAGTGCATTCTAAGCCCTAATTGCCGCAAGCAATGAAGGATTTGCCCAATCAGGGCACAGAGCACTGTCAGAGCCATGATTGGAGAAAGTAATTATGACTGTGCTTAATCATGATTCATTACTCATAGACCCACTCCACACTATAAACGGTTCAAACCCAGAGGAGCCATTTGCAGTGTGATGTTGGAATGGAGATGAATAGAACAGAACTCTGTTCATTGCTACAAGCGAGTTAGTGTGCTGTTGTGATTCTATTGTGAGTGTAGAGTGTTAGGTGTACGTTTATGAAACTGAGAAGTTTTCTCTCAGTTCAGTTCTTGGCAGCTCTCAGATGAAAATGATCTCCTCTGCAGCCTGTTTATGAATCCAAGAACTTCAGTTTTCAGAGGGAGAACAGAGGAGATGTTTCCTCTGAAAACGGCCAAGATCAGTGTAAAAGTGGATGGGCTGCCTGTAATCTGGTGGGATATTGTGAGATGACAGTGCAGCCAAGTTCAAAATGTTACACCAAAGTTTAAAAGAACATGTAATGACATGTATAGACACATGATAACTAACTAAATAAAAAATATATCTATATCTACAGTATATCTATATACTGTATGTATATATACTGTGTGTGTGTGTGTGTGGTGTGTGTGTGTGTGTGTGTGTGTGTATGTGTGTGTGTGTGTATGTGTATATATATATATACATAGTGGGGCAAAAAAGTATTTAGACAGCCACCAATTGTGCAAGTTCTCCCACTTAAAAAGATGAGAGAGGCCTGTAATTGTCATCATAGGTATATCTCAACTATGAGAGACAAAATGTGGAAACAAATCCAGACAATCACATTGTCTGATTTTTAAAATAATTTATTTGCAAATTATGGTGGATTCACCTACAAACAAGCAAGATTTCTGGCTCTCACAGACCTGTATCTTCTTCTTTAAGAGGCTCCTCTGCCCTCCACTCATTACCTGTATTAATGGCACCTGTTTGAACTTGTTATCAGTATAAAAGACACCTGTCCACAACCTCAAACAGTCACACTCCAAACTCCACTAAGGTAAAGACCAAAGAGTTGTCGAAGGACACCAGAAACAAAATTGTAAAGCTGCACCATGCTGGGAAGACTGAATCTGCAATAGGCAAGCAGCTTGGTGTGCAGAAATCAACTGTGGGAGCAATAATTAGAAAATGGAAGACATACAAGACCACTGATAATCTCCCTCGATCTGGGGCTCCACGCAAGATCTCACCCCGTGGGGTCAAAATGATCACAAGAACGGTGAGCAAAAATCCCAGAACCATACGGGGGGACCTAGTGAATGACCTGCAGAGAGTTGGGACCAACGTAGCAAAGGCTACCATCAGTAACACACTACGCTACCAGGGACTCAGATCCTGCAGTGCCAGACGTGCCCCCTGCTTAGGTCAGTACATGTCTGGGCCCATCTGAGGTTTGCTAGAGAGCATTTGGATGATCCAGAAGAGGACTGGGAGAATGTCATATGGTCAGATGAAACCAAAGTAGAACTGTTTGGTAGAAACACAACTCATTGTGTTTGGAGGAGAGAGAATGCTGAGTTTCAACCAAAGAACACCATACCTACTGTGAAGCATGGGGTGGCAACATCATGCTTTGGGGCTGTTTCTCTGTAAAGGCAACAGGACAACTGATCCGTGTACATGAAAGAATGAATAGGGCCATGTATCGTGAGATTTTGAGTGCAAACCTCCTCCTATCAGCAAGGGCATTGAAGATGAAACGTGGCTGGATCTTTAAGCATGACAATGATCCCAAACACACCGCCCGGGCAACAAAGGAGTGGCTTCATGAGAAGCATTTCAAGGTCCTGGAGTGGCCTAGCCAGTCTTCCGATCTCAACCCCTTAGAAAATCTTTGGAGGGAGTTGAAAGTCCGTGTTTCCCAGTGACAGCCCCAAAACTTCACTGCTCTAGAGGAGATCTGCATGGACGAATGAGCCAACATACCAGCAACAGTGTGTGACAACCTTGTGAAGACTTACAGAAAATGTATGACCTCTGTCATTGCCAACAAAGGATATATAACAAAGTATTGAGATGAACTTTTGATATTGACGAAATACTTATTTTCCACCATAATGTGTATATATATATATATATATATATATATATATATATATATATATATACAGTATCTCACAAAAGTGAGTACACCCCTCACATTTTTGTAAATATTTTATTATATATTTTCATGTGACAACACTGAAGAAATGACACTTTGCTACAATGTAAAGTAGTGAGTGTACAACTTGTATAACAGTAAATTTGCTGTCCCCTCAAAATAACTCAACACACAGCCATTAATGTCTAAACCGCAGGCAACAAAAGTGAGTACACCCCCAAGTGAAAATGTCCAATTTGGGCCTAAAGTGTCAATATGTTGTGTAGCCACCACCGAATAGTGAACAACTGGGGTGTTCGTGGCAAATTTGAAAGCCGCGGAACACCCTTTAAAAGTCTATGGGAGAAATAAAAAATGCTAATTTTAAAGGTAATATGCATGGTATTGTCATAAAAAGTGTTTGGGGACCTGGGTCCTGCCCCAGGGGACATGTACCAATGCAAAAAAAGTTTTAAAAACTGCAATTTTTTCAGGAGCAGTGATTTTAATAATGCTTAAAGTGAAACAATAGAAGTGAAATATTCCTTTAAATTTCATACCTGGGGGGTGTCTATAGTATGCCTGTAAAGTGGCGCATGTTTCCCGTGTTTAGAACAGTCTGAAAGCAAAATGACATTTCTAAAGGAAAAAAAAGTCATTCAAAACTACTTGCGGCTATAATGAATTGTCGGATCTCAGCAATACATACTCCCCCACAGTCCATTACCAGTCCCTTTGGGTCTGGTATGAATATTAAGGGAAACCCTAAACCAAATTAAATTTTAAAAAAATTGTGTGGGGGGTTCCCCCAAATTCTATACCAGACCCTTCATGTCTGGTATGGCTATTAAGGGGAACCCCATGCCAAAATTTAAAAAAAAATGGCGTGGGGGTTTTTGATTTTTCATGTTCGTGTCCCATAGACTTTAACGGTGTTCGCGTGTTCGAACAAATTTTTTGCCCAGTTTGCATGTTCTGCTGCGAACCAAACTGGGGGGTGTTCGGCTCATCGCTACTCAGGTGTGAATGGGGAGTAGGTGTGTTAAATTTGGTGTTATCGCTCTCACTTTCTCATACTGGTCAATGGAATTTCAGCATGGCACCTCATGGCAATGAACTCTCTGAGGATCTTAAAAAAAGAATTGTTGCTCTACATAAAGATGGCCTAGGCTATAAGAAGATTGCCAAGACCCTGAAACTGAGCTGTAGCACGGTGGCCAAGACCATATAACGGTTTAACAGGACAGATTCCACTCAGAGCAAGCCTCACCATGGTCGACCAAAGAAGTTGACTGCACGTGCTCAGCATCATATCCAGAGGTTGTCTTTGGGAAATAGACGTATGAGTGCTGCCAGCATTGTTGCAGAGGTTGAAGGGGTGGTTGGTCAACCTGTCAGTGCTCAGACCATACGCAGCACACTGCATCAAATTGGTCTGCATGGCTGTCGCCCCAGAAGGAAGCCTCTTCTAAAGATGATGCACAAGAAAGCCCGCAAACAGTTTGCTGAAGACAAGCAGATTAAAAACATGGATTTCTGGAATCATGTCCTGTGGTCTGATGTGACCAAGATAAACTTATTTGGTTCAGATGGTGTCAAGCGTGTGTCGCGGCAACCAGGTGAGGAGTACAAAGACTTGCCTACAGTCAAGCATGGTGGTGAGAGTGTCATGGTCTGGGGCTGCATGAGTGCTGCCGGCACTGGGGAGCTACAGTTCATTGAGGGAATCATGAATGCCAACATGTACTGTGACAGACTGAAGAAGAGCATGATCCCCTCCCTTCAGAGAGTATTCATACCCCTTGAAATTTTCCACATTTTGTCATGTTACAACCAAATATGTAAATTTATTTTATTGGGATTTTATGTGATAGACCAACACAAAGTGGCACATAATTATGAAGTGAAAGAAAAATAATAAATGGTTTTCAAACTTTTTTTTAAAGAAATATGTGAAAAGTGTGGCGTGCATTTGTATTCAGCCCCCTTTACTCTGATACTCCTAACTAAAATCTAGTGGAACCAATTGCCTTCAGAAATCACCTAATTAGAAAAAAAGATTCCACATGTGTGTAATTTAATCTTAGTATAAATACAGCTGTTCTGTTAAGCCCTCAGAAGTTTGTTAGCGAACCTTAGTGAACAAACAGCATCATGAAGCCAAGGAACACACCAGACAGGTCAGGGATAAAGTTGTGGGGAAGTTTAAAGCAGGGTTAGGTTAAAATAAAATATCTCAAGCTTTGAACATATCACAGAGCACTGTTCAATCCATCATCCAAAAATGAAAAGAGTATGCAACAGCTGCAAACCTGCCAAGACATGGCCGTCCACCTAAACTGACAGGCCCGGCAAGGAGAACATTTATCAGAGGAGCAGCCAAGAGGCCCATGGTAACTCTGGAGGAGCTGCAGAGATCCACAGCTCAGGTGGGAGAATCTGTCCACAGGACAACTATTAGTCGTGCACTCCAGAAATCTGGGCTTTATGGAAGAGTGGCGAGAAGAAAGCCATTGTTGAAAGAAAGCTATAAGAAGTCCAATTTACAGTTTGCGAGAAGGGTTCCCCTTAATATTCATACCAGACCCAAAGGGACTGGTAATGGACTGTGGGGGAATCCCATACTGTGTGGGGGACACAGCAAACATGTGGAAGAAGGTACTCTGGTCAGATTAAACCAAAACTGAGCTTTTTGGCCCTAAAGAAAAATGCTAGTTTGGTGGAAAACTAACACTGCACATCACCCTGAACACACCATGCTTTTCTTCAGCCGGGACAGGGAAGCTGATCAAGTTGATGGGAAAATGGATGAAGCCAAATACAGGGCAATCTTAGAAGAAACCCTGTTAGAGTCTGCAAAAGACTTGAGACTGGGGCGGAGGTTCACCTTCCAGCAGAACAACGTCCCTAAACATACAGCCAGAGCTACGATGGAATGGTTTAGATCAAAGCATGTTCATGTTTTAGAATGGCCCAGTCAAAGTACAGACCTAAGTCCAATTGAGAATCTGTGGCAAGACTTGAAAATTGTTGTTCACAGACTCTCTCCATCCAATCTGACAGAGCTTGAGCTATTTCGCAAAGAAGAATGGGCAAAAATGTCACTATTCAGATGTGCAAAGCTGGTAGAGACATACCCAAAAGACTTGCAGCTGTAATTGCAGCGAAAGGTGGTTCTACAAAGTATTGACTCAGGGGGCTGAAAACAAATGCAAGCCATACTTTTCAGATAATTATTTGTAAAAAAAATGTAAAACCAATTATCATTTTTCTTCCACTTCACAATTTTGTCCCACTTTGTATTGGTCTATCACATAAAATCCTAAAAAAACACATTTAAATTCTTGGTTGCAACATGACAAACATTTCAAGGGGTATGAATACTTCTTCAATACCCTGTATATACAGTGCATCCAGAAAGTATCCCCAGCGCTTCACTTTTTCCACATTTTGTGACATTACAACATTATTCCAAAATGGATTCAATTTATTATTTTCCTCAAAATTCTACAAACAATACCTCATAATGACAACGTAAAAGAAGTTTGTTTGAAATCTTTGCAAATGTATTAAAATTAAAAAATGAAAAAAATTACATACGTATTCACAGCCTTTGCCATGACACTCAAAGTTGAGCTCAGATGAATCCTGTTTCCACTGATCATCCTTCAGATGTTTCTACAACTTGATTGGAGTCCCCCTGTGGAAAATTCAGTTTATTGAACATGATTTGGAAAGGCACACACCTGTCTATATAAGGTCCCACAGTTAACAGTGCATGTCAGAGCACAAAGCACGCCACAAAGTCCAAGGAATTGTCTCTAGACCTCCGAGACAGGATTGTATTGAGGCACAGATCTGGGGAAGGGTACAGAAAAATTTCTGCAGCATTGAAGGTCCCAATTAGCACAGTGAGCTCCATCATTCGTAAATGGAAGAAGTTTGAAACCACCAGGACTCTTCCTAGAGCGGACCGCCCGGCCAAACTGAGCGATCGGGGGAGAAGGGTCTTAGTCATGGAGGTGACCAAGAACCCAATGGTCACTCTCACAGAGCTGCAGCATTTCTCTGTGGAGATTATAGAACCTTTCAGAAGAACAACCATCTCAGCAGCACTCCATCAATCAGGCCTGTATGGTAAAGTGGCCAGACGGAAGCCAATCCTCAGTAAAAGGCACATGACAGCCTGCCTGGAGTTTGCCAAAAGGCACCTGAAGGACTCCTAGACTATGAGAAACAAAACTCTCTGGTCTGATGGAACAAAGATTGAACTCTTTGGCCTGAATGTTCATGCTGTGGGAATGTTTTTCAGTGGCTGGAACTGGGAGACTAGTCAGGGTTGAGGGAAAGATGAATGCAGCAATGTAGAGAAACATCCTTGAACCTGCTCCAGAGCATTTTGGACCTCAAAAGGGGGCAAAGGTTCATCTTCCAACAGGACAACGACCCTAAGCACACAGCAAAGATAACAAAGGAGTGGCTATAGGACAACTCTGTGAATGTCCTTGAGTGGCCCAGACAGAGATCAAATTTGAACCCGACTGAACATCTCTGGAGATCTAAACATTGCTGTGCACCAAGGCTCCCCATCAAATGGATGAAGCTTGAGAGGTCCTGCAAAGCCGAATGGTAGAAACTGCCCAAAAATAGGTGTGCCAAGCTTGTAGAGTCATACCCAAAATGACTTGAGGCTGTAATTGGTGCCAAAGGTGCTTCAACAAAATATTGAGCAAACGCTGTGAATATTTATGTGATAAAATATATAAAACAACCTCGCGCCAAAGAAATTATATCTAATATTAACTGTAAAGCTGCTCCCCAAAAGTGTAGAATAACTACTGTGCAATTGATTTTTGATGATAGAGGGCGCTCACGTAAATAACGCTCAATAAATTAATAATGCTTATTAAAACCGTAATCCATGAAATATAAAGTGATATCAATCTGATTCAATTACTATTGCAAAAAATACAATATTGAGTGAATATTACAAAGAATTAATGAATGAAAAAAAAATTATGTTTAAAAAAATATATACAATACATTTTGTGAGTCCATAAATCTTCAGTCACAATCTTGTATAATCATAGAAAGTCCTTCACCACTTGAGAAGAAATCCAAATTACACCCAATGTGCTCAAATGAAAAACCTGCTCACCAGATGTCCATGACCTCTTTACTTAAAAAGAAGGTCTGGAGGCGCTTAAATGGGAGAATGGATTATCCTAGAATGGATAGGCTGAGGAAATAGTTGCAATCTACTAAGCTAAAGTCTCCTCTCCACCACGATCCCGGGATGAAAAAACAAATTTATTTGTGCTTTGTCCCGGCACTGGGGATGACTACAAAATTTCTGGCGGGGGCCGTACACTGCTGAGCTCATACTAGAGCCGGCGTGTGTTCCATTCCCCTTGAAAGACAAACCGGAAGCTTGGACCCGGATGTGACCGGAAGTGCATCTCAACATACATTCCGTATTTGCTACGTCATCAGGAATGTACATGTGATTTTTTTTTCATTTTTTATAATTAATAAATGTGCAAAGATTTCAAACAAACTTCTTTCACATTGTCATTATGGGGTATTGTTTGTAGAATTTTGAGGAAAGTAATGCATTTTGGAATAAGACGGTAACATAACGAAATGTGGAAAAAGGAAAAAGTGAAACACTGTGAATACTTTCCGGATGCACTGTGTGTGTGTATATATATATATATATATATATATATATATATATATATATATATATATATATATATATATATGCACAAGCATACCCCACTTTTAAGTACACAATGGGAACAGAGCATGTATGTAAATTAAAATGTGCTTAAAGTGAAGCAATACTTTTTTCATGCAGCAGGCTTTAGGGGATCGCTGGGCTGGTTGGTGGGCTTCTCTGGGCCAGCTGGCAACACTGGGCTGGTTGGCGGGCACCTCTGGTCTGGCGGGCTGGCGGGCAATGCTGTGCTGGCTGGCGGGCAACTCTAGGCTGGTAACTCTGGGTGGGCTGGCTGGCGGGAACTTTGCCTCTTCCCTCTTCACTGACGACAACTCCAGGTGGCAATTCAACCTCTTCCAGGCCATACTGTGGCTACACGGCGTGGAAATATCTGGAATGTCCGTACTTGCAAGGCACTTTATGTACACTCGCGGGTATGTCCATACTTGCGAGTGTCTATAAAGTGGGGTATGCCTGTATATTGTTTATATTTTTAACCCACTGATGCTGATATATAGAAAGAAAGAAGTCTTCTTTCCTCTATTCGCACCAGCTTCTCTAACAGTTTCCACCTCTAAAATGGAGAATCTGATAGAGATATTTTAGTGTAACAGCCAGTGAGATCTTCAGATCTCACTTTCATAAACTGGCCATTTGGGACAGAACAGTTATGTACTGTGATGAGAAGCCAAGAACATGTTCTCTGCTCCTCATCTCAGCTACATAAACCGGTACATATAATGCCGCGTACACACGAGCGGACTATACGGCAGACTTTGCCCGGCGGACTTTTCGACGAACTTTACGACAGACTTTCTGAATGAACAGACTTGCCTACACACAATCCCCCAAAGTCCGTTGAATTCGTGTGTGATGACGTACGACCGGACTAAAACAAGGAAGTTCATAGCCAGTAGCCAATAGCTGCCCTAGCGTGGCTTTTAGTCCGTCAAACTAGCATACAGACAGCGGACTTTTCGACCGAACTCGATTTCAACGGATTAATTTAAAACATGTTTCAAATCTAAGTCCATCCAACTTTTGAGAAAACAAAGTCCGCTGGAGCCCACACACGACCGAATTGTCTGACCAAATCCCATCTGCCGGGCAAAGTCCGCCGTAAAGTCTGCTCGTGTGTACGCGGCATAAGAGTTCAGCCGTGATCCTGAGGATCATGGCTTTTCTCTGTTTCATAAACAAACACCTAAGTGTCATGTGAATATAGTAATAGTGCAGCGTCAGTGTAGAGAGACCTTCCTTTTTTAATTCAGTGTCAGTGGAGTGAGTCAGGGCTGTATTACTGCAGTATATTGAAGTGCGTCAGTGTAGTGTGTCAGGGCAGTTTTACTGCAGGATATTGAAGCGTGTCAGGGCAGTTTTACAGCAGTATATTGTAGTGCGTCAGTGCACTTTTACTGCAGTATATTGTACTGCTTCAGTGCACTTGTATTGCATTATATTGTAGTGCGTCAGTGCACTTTTACTGCAGTATATTGTAGTGTGTCAGTTCGCTTTTACTAGAGTATATTGTAGGTAGTGTCAGACGAATGGTTCGGCTAAACATTGGCTGTTCGGTTGTTCGCAAACATCTGAATTGCCGGGGCATTCGACCCCAATGCACTGCGCCACCGCATAGTGCATTGGTAGCCCTGATTGTCTGAAGCAATGAAAGCTTTGCCCAATCAGAGCACTCAGAGCCATGATTGAACACTGTCATAATGACTCTATCCAATCATGGCTCATTGCTCTTAGTCCCACCCCACACTATAAAAGTATTCTTCCCATAGAAGCCATTTGCAGTGTGATATTGGCGTGGAGAGAAATAGAACAGGGCTCTGTTTAGTGCTACTAGCGAGTAGGGATGAGCTTTGAGAACATCAGCTGTTCACCAGTTCGCCGAACAGCGAACAATTTGGGGTGTTCGAGGTAAATTCGAAAGCCGCGAAACACCCTTTAAAAGTCTATAGGAGAAATCAAAAGTGCTAATTTTAAAGGCTTATATGGATGGTATTGTCATAAAAAGTGTTTGGAGACCTGGGTCCTGCCCCAGGGGACATGTATCAATGCAAAAAGAGGTTTTAAAAAGGACGTTTTTTTGGGAGCAGTGAAAAATAAAAAAATGCGTGGGGGTCCCCCTAAATTCCATACCAGGCCCTTCAGGTCTGGTATGGATTTTAAGGGGAACCCCGTGCCAATTTTTTTTTAAAAAATGGTGTGGGGTCCCCCCAAAAATCCATACCAGACCCTTAGGCGAGCACGCAACCTGGCAGGCTGCAGGAAAAGAGGGGGGGACGAGAGAGCGCCCCCCTCCTGAACCATACCAGGCCACATGCCCTCAACATTGGGAGGGTGCTTTGAGGTAGCCCCCCAAAGCACCTTGTCCCCATGTTGATGGGGAGAAGGGCCCCATCCCCACAACCTTTGTCGGTGGTTGTGGGGGTCTGCGAGCAGGGGGCTTATCGGAATCTGGAAGCCCCCTTTAACAAGGGGACCCCCAGATCCCACCCCCCTGTGTGAATTGGTAATGGGGTACAAATGTACCCCTACCATTTCACAAAAAAAGTGTCAAAAAGGTTAAAAAAACACAAGAGACAGTTTTTGACAAGTCCTTTATTAATTTCTCCTTCTTTCGGCTTCTTCTTCCATCTTCTTTCTTCTGGTGTTTTTTCGGTGTTCTTCTTCCTCCATCTTGTTCTTCTTCTTCTCCATATTATTCTTCTCCATCTTCTTCTTCCTCCGCTCCTCTCTTCTCTTCTCTTCCCGCATCTTCCTCCATGCTTCTTCTCCGCTCCGTCCGCACGATCCACCTCACGATCCGTGGAACTCTTCAGCCGTGTGACGCTTTGCTTCTTCTGATATTTCTTATATAATGGAGGGCGGGGCCACCCGGTGACCCCACCCTCCTCTGGCACACAGGGAATTCACTGGTCACGTGACCCCGCCCCCCTCTGACAACACAAGAAAAGACTGGGGACAAGGTGCTTTGGGGGGCTACCTCAAAGCACCCAGTTCAGGAGGGGGGCACTCTCTCGTCCTCCCCTCTTTTCCTGTGGCCTGCCAGGTTGCCTGCTCGGATAAGGGTCTGGTATGGATTTTTGGGGGGACCCCTCACCATTTTTTTTTTAATTTTGGCGTGGGGTTCCCCTTAAAATCCATACCAGACCTGAAGGGTCTAGTATGGATTTTGAGGGGAACCCCACACCATTTTTTTTATTTTGCCGCGGGGTTCCCTTTAATATCCATACCAGACCTGAAGGGCCTCGCATGGAATTTAGGGGGACCCCCACGCCAATTTTTTTTTAATTTTGGCGCGGGGTTCCCCTTAATACCGATACCAGACCTGAAGGGCCTGGTATGGAATTTAGGGGGACCCCCACGCGTTTTTTTTTGTTATTTTGGTTCGGGTTCCCCTGTGGGGAAATCCCATGCCGTTTTTATCAATGAACTTTTATGTGAATTGTCGGGCTGACAATTCATTATAGCCGCTAATAGTTTTAAATGCCTTTTTTTCCTTTGAAATGTCATTTTGTTGTCAGACTGTTCTAAACACGGGCAACATGCGCCCATTTACAGGCATACTATAGACACCCCCCAGGTACGAAATTTAAAGGAATATTACACTTTTATTGTTTCACATTAAGCATTATTAAAATCACTGATCCCAAAAAAACGGCCGTTTTAAAACTTCTTTTTGCATTGATACATGTCCCCTGGGGCAGGACCCAGGTCCCCAAACACTTTTTATGACAATAACTTGCATATAAGCCTTTAAAATGAGCACTTTTGATTATTCATGTTCGTGTCCCGTAGACTTTAATGGTGTTCGCATGTTCAAACAAATTTTTTGCCTGTTTGCATGTTCTGATGCCAACCGAACCGGGGGGTGTTCAGCTCATCCCTACTAGCGAGTAATGCCGTGTACACACGGGCAGACTTTTCGGCAACAAAGGTCCGACGGTCTTTCCAAAGGACATTTGATGGACTTCCGACGGACTTTTGAACGAACGGACTTGCGCACACACGATCACACCAAAGTCCGACGGATTCGTACGTGATGATGTACGACCGGACTAAAATAAGGAAGTTGATATCCAGTAGCCAATAACTGCCCAAGCGTCCTTTTTTTCGACTGGACACGAGTCCGTCGGAAAGATTTAAAACATGTTCCAAATCTAAAGTCCGTCTGATTTTTGACCGAAAAGTCCGCTGCAGGTCCGATGAAGCCCACATACAGATTAGTCCCGTCGGACCAGTCCGGTCGAAAAGTCCGCATGTGTGTACACGGCATTAGTGTGCTATAGTGGGCTATTGTGATTCTATTGTGAGTGTAACGTGTCAGTGTTGTATGAACCTAGTGATAGTGCAGCGTGAGTGTAGTGAAACCATTCATTTTTAGTTTAATGTCACTTTTGTGTGAATCTACTGAGAATAGTGCGACCGTTCATTTCTACTTTACTGTCATTTTATATTGTCAGGGCAGGTATACTGCAGTACATTTCAGTGCAGTATATTGCAGAGTGTTAGTGCCCATTTAACACAGTATATTTCAGTACATTGGTACACGTTTCTGCAGTATATTGCAGTGCATTAGTGCGCGTTTACTGCAGTATATTTTAGTGCATTGGTGCATGTTTACCGTAGTATATTGCAGTGCATAGTTACATAGTTACATAGTTACATAGTAGGTGAGGTTGAAAAAAGACACAAGTCCATCAAGTCCAACCTATGTGTGTGATTATGTGTCAGTATTACATTACATATCCCTGTATATTGCGGTCATTCAGGTGATTATCTAATAGTTTCTTGAAGCTATCAATGCTCCCCGCTGAGACCACCGCCTGTGGAAGGGAATTCCACATCCTTGCCGCTCTTACAGTAAAGAACCCTCTACGTAGTTTAAGGTTAAACCTCTTTTCTTCTAATTGTAATGAGTGGCCACGAGTCTTATTAAACTCTCTTCTGCAAAAAAGTTTTATCCCTATTGTGGGGTCACCAGTACAGTATTTGTAAATTGAAATCATATCCCCTCTCAAGCGTCTCTTCTCCAGAGAGAATAAGTTCAGTGCTCGCAACCTTTCCTCATAACTAAGATCCTCCAGACCCTTTATTAGCTTTGTTGCCCTTCTTTGTACTCGCTCCATTTCCAGTACGTCCCTCCTGAGGACTGGTGCCCAGAACTGGACAGCATACTCCAGGTGCGGCCGGACCAGAGTCTTGTAGAGCGGGAGAATTATCGTTTTATCTCTGCAGTTGATCCCCCTTTTAATGCATGCCAATATTCTGTTTGCTTTATTAGCAGCAGCTTGGCATTGCATGCCGTTGCTGAGCCTATCATCCACTAGGACCCCCAAGTCTTTTTCCATCCTAGATTCCCCCAGAGGTTCTCCCCCCAGTGTATAGATTGCATTCATATTTTTGGCACCCAAATGCATTATTTTACATTTTTCTACATTGAACCTCATTTGCCATGTAGTCGCCCACCCCATTAATTTGTTCAGGTCTTTTTGCAAGATTTCCACATCCTGCGGAGAAGTTATTGCCCTGCTTAGCTTAGTATCGTCTGCAAATACAGAGATGGAACTGTTTATCCCATCCTCCAGGTCATTTATGAACAAATTAAATAGAATTGGTCCCAGCACAGAACCCTGGGGGACCCCACTACCCACCCCTGACCATTCTGAGTACTCCCCATTTATCACCACCCTCTGAACACGCCCTTGTAGCCAGTTTTCAATCCATGTACTCACCCTATGGTCCATGCCAACAGACCTTATTTTGTACAGTAAACGTTTATGGGGAACTGTGTCAAATGCTTTTGCAAAATCCAGATACACCATGTCTACGGGCCTTCCTTTATCTAGATGGCAACTCACCTCCTCATAGAAGGTTAATAGATTGGTTTGGCAAGAACGATTCTTCATGAATCCATGCTGATTACTGCTAATGATATCATTCTTATTACTAAAATCTTGTATATAGTCCCTTATCATCCCCTCCAAGAGTTTACATACTATTGATGTTAGGCTAACTGGTCTGTAATTCCCAGGGATGTTTTTTGGGCCCTTTTTAAATATTGGTGCTACATTGGCTTTTCTCCAATCAGCTGGTACCATTCCAGTCAATAGACTGTCTGTAAAAATTAGGAACAACGGTCTGGCAATCACCTGACTGAGTTCCCTAAGTACCCTCGGATGCAAGCCATCTGGTCCCGGTGATTTATTAATGTTAAGTTTCTCAAGTCTAATTTTAATTCCGTCCTCTGTTAACCATGGAGGTGCTTCCTGTGTTGTGTCATGAGGATAAACACTGCAGTTTTGGTTACTGAAGCCCCCCGATTCACTCGTGAAGACTGAGGAGAAGAATAAATTCAATACCTCTGCCATCTCCCCATCCTTTGTAACCAGATGTCCTTCCTCATTCTTTATGGGGCCAATATGGTCTGTCCTCCCTTTTTTACTGTTTACATACTTAAAGAATTTCTTGGGATTTTTTTTGCTCTCCTCCGCTATGTGTCTTTCATGTTCTATCTTAGCCATCCTAATTGCACCCTTACATTTCTTATTGCATTCTTTATAAATTCTGAATGCTGTGGATGATCCCTCAACCTTGTATTTTTTGAAGGCCTTCTCCTTTGCTTTTATATGCATTTTTACATTGGAGTTAAGCCATCCAGGATGTTTGTTCGCTCTTTTAAATTTATTACCCAATGGGATACATTGGCTAATGCCCTTATTTAATATGCTCTTAAAGCAAACCCATCTCTCCTCTGTATTCTTTGTTCCTAATATTTTGTCCCAATTTATGCCTTTTAGCAAGGTTTGTAGTTTAGGGAAGTTGGCTCTTTTGAAATTCAGTGTCTTTGTGTTCCCTTCATGTCTCCTATTTGTGTGGTTTATACTGAAACTAATTGACCTGTGATCGCTGTTACCTAAATTGCCCCGTATTTCCACATCTGTTATCAGGTCTGTATTGTTGGTAATCAGTAGATCTAGTAATGTTTTATTTCTAGTTGGTGCGTCTACCATCTGACCCATAAAATTGTCCTGCAAGACATTAAGGAACTGGCGAGCCTTAAATGAATGCGCGGTTCCCTCCGCCCAGTCTATGTCTGGATAATTAAAATCCCCCATTATGATAACACTTCCCATCCTTGCTGCTAATCCAATTTGTGATAGGAGATCCGTCTCCACTTCCTCCCTCAGGTTAGGGGGCCTATAGCATACTCCAAGTATTATTTTCCCCTTAGCTTCATCCCTTTGGAGCTCTACCCATAAAGATTCCACCTCCTCCCTAGCCCCCTCAGTGATGTCATCTCTCACATTCACTTGTACATTATTCTTGATATATAGGCATACCCCTCCCCCTTTTTTACCCTCTCTATCCTTGCGGTATAGGGTATACCCTTGAATGTTTGCCAGCCAATCATGAGAGCTGTTGAACCAGGTCTCTGAAATTCCCACAAAATCCAAATCCTCCTCGTACAACAGTATCTCTAGTTCACCCATCTTGTCCGCCAGGCTCCTGGCATTGGTGAACATGCCACATAGTTTAGACCGGTCGCATATTGTCCTCGTATTGGGTGTTTCAAGATTGCAACTTGGACTTGCTACTATACTCACCTTGTGTTTTTGTGCTTTGGTTAACCTACCACTAATGCCCCCAATACTACCCTCTGGAATATCTTCCGCGCTGGCTATCACTGTCTCTGGACCCTCCCCCCCTTCGCCTAGTTTAAAAACCCCTCTAACTTTTTGGCCATCTTCATTCCCAGCAGATCTGCACCCTCCTCATTTAGGTGCAGTCCGTCCCTTCTATAGTACCGGTTACCGACTGAGAAGTCGGCCCAGTCCTCCAGGAACCCAAACCCCTCCTTACTACACCAGCTCTTCAGCCACTTGTTTACTTCCCTAATCTCCCTCTGCCTCTCTGGTGTGGCTCGATGTACCGGTAGTATTCCTGAGAACACTACCTTGGAGGTCCTTTTCCTCAATTTAGCTCCTAAGTCCCTAAAATCGTTCTTTAGGACACTCCATCTGCCTCTGACTTTGTCATTGGTGCCAACGTGCACCATGACAGCCGGGTCTTCCCCAGCCCCTCCCAGTAATCTGTCCACAAGATCCGTGATGTGCCGAACCCGAGCGCCCGGTAGACAACATACTGTTCGGCGCTTCAGGTCTTGGTTACAGATTGCCCTCTCTGTCCTTCTAAGAATTGAGTCCCCTACCACCAGAATCTGTCTTTCCTTTCCCTTTGCTGCCCCCCCACTCTCACTGGAGGAGTTCTTCCCCCGGCAGCTAGGAGAGTCCCTCATCTCCAGCAGTGCTGGTCCCTGACTGGTTACACCAATGTCACTCAATGGAGCGTACTTATTGGGATGCTCCAGTCCTGGATCGGCCTCCCTGGCACTTCCCCCTCTACCCCTCCTGACTGTCACCCATCTACTCTTTGCTAGCGCCTGCACCTCTTTGTCTCCACCCGCCTCTGTGCTGGCCCCTGCCGGCACCTGCCGTGTACGTTCCTGGCTCACCTTTAGTATGGAGGGACTTCTCAGTGCTGACAGTTGCTTCCCTAGATTCAGAACCTGGGCTTCCAGGGAAACAATGTGCTTACATTTTGCACAGCAGTATTCGCCCTCGATCGGATGATCAAGGAACGCATACATGCGGCAAGATGTACAAAGAGTCGCCTCTCCACACCCGCCGGGCATCGTACCTATTAAATTTAGTGAGGATTTGGGGATTTTACCCTGTCCAAATTACCTAACAACTAGCTTCCTGGCACTAATACTCAAGACAATACACAGGTACACAATACACAAGTACTAACGATCCACACACACTACTCAGACAACACTCAGATACTCACACTACACAGGTACTATGACCCCTGTTATAACCTCCTGTTTTAAACTCTTGTTTATAACTCCCACTTAAACCAGCTCCACTTACACCAAGCTCCACAGCTTCAAACTGAGCACGCTCAACTGAGTCCTACAACAAGTTAAATAGTCACCTGGGAGCAATTAACCACACCCTTAATTGATAGACTGATGAAACAAAAAAAAAAAAAAAAAGCTATTTAAAAAGTGACAGCAAAAGGCAAGATAAAAACTAAAAGGAAAAGTCCCCAAAATGCAACCCAGCAAACACCAACAGACAGCAGCAATACACACACCAGCAGACAGCAGCAATACACACACCAGCAGACAGCAAGACTTGTATACTCTAACACTTGTTTATAACTCCCACTTAAACCAGCTCCACTTACACCAAGCTCCACAGCTTCAAACTGAGCACGCTCAACTGAGTCCTACAACAAGTTAAATAGTCACCTGGGAGCAATTAACCACACCCTTAATTGATAGACTGATGAAACAAAAAAAAAAAAAAAGCTATTTAAAAAGTGACAGCAAAAGGCAAGATAAAAACTAAAAGGAAAAGTCCCCAAAATGCAACCCAGCAAACACCAACAGACAGCAGCAATACACACACCAGCAGACAGCAGCAATACACACACCAGCAGACAGCAAGACTTGTATACTCTAACACTTGTTTATAACTCCCACTTAAACCAGCTCCACTTACACCAAGCTCCACAGCTTCAAACTGAGCACGCTCAACTGAGTCCTACAACAAGTTAAATAGTCACCTGGGAGCAATTAACCACACCCTTAATTGATAGACTGATGAAACAAAAAAAAAAAGCTATTTAAAAAGTGACAGCAAAAGGCAAGATAAAAACTAAAAGGAAAAGTCCCCAAAATGCAACCCAGCAAACACCAACAGACAGCAGCAATACACACACCAGCAGACAGCAGCAATACACACACCAGCAGACAGCAAGACTTGTATACTCTAACACTTGTTTATAACTCCCACTTAAACCAGCTCCACTTACACCAAGCTCCACAGCTTCAAACTGAGCACGCTCAACTGAGTCCTACAACAAGTTAAATAGTCACCTGGGAGCAATTAACCACACCCTTAATTGATAGACTGATGAAACAAAAAAAAAAAAAAAAGCTATTTAAAAAGTGACAGCAAAGGGCAAGATAAAAACTAAAAGGAAAAGTCCCCAAAATGCAACCCAGCAAACACCAACAGACAGCAGCAATACACACACCAGCAGACAGCAGCAATACACACACCAGCAGACAGCAAGACTTGTATACTCTAACACTTGTTTATAACTCCCACTTAAACCAGCTCCACTTACACCAAGCTCCACAGCTTCAAACTGAGCACGCTCAACTGAGTCCTACAACAAGTTAAATAGTCACCTGGGAGCAATTAACCACACCCTTAATTGATAGACTGATGAAACAAAAAAAAAAAAAAAAGCTATTTAAAAAGTGACAGCAAAAGGCAAGATAAAAACTAAAAGGAAAAGTCCCCAAAATGCAACCCAGCAAACACCAACAGACAGCAGCAATACACACACCAGCAGACAGCAGCAATACACACACCAGCAGACAGCAAGACTTGTATACTCTAACACTTGTTTATAACTCCCACATAAACCAGCTCCACTTACACCAAGCTCCACAGCTTCAAACTGAGCACGCTCAACTGAGTCCTACAACAAGTTAAATAGTCACCTGGGAGCAATTAACCACACCCTTAATTGATAGACTGATGAAACAAAAACAAAAAAAAAAAGCTATTTAAAAAGTGACAGCAAAGGGCAAGATAAAAACTAAAAGGAAAAGTCCCCAAAATGCAACCCAGCAAACACCAACAGACAGCAGCAATACACACACCAGCAGACAGCAGCAATACACACACCAGCAGACAGCAAGACTTGTATACTCTAACACTTGTTTATAACTCCCACTTAAACCAGCTCCACTTACACCAAGCTCCACAGCTTCAAACTGAGCACGCTCAACTGAGTCCTACAACAAGTTAAATAGTCACCTGGGAGCAATTAACCACACCCTTAATTGATAGACTGATGAAAAAAAAAAAAAAAAAAAAGCTATTTAAAAAGTGACAGCAAAAGGCAAGATAAAAACTAAAAGGAAAAGTCCCCAAAATGCAACCCAGCAAACACCAACAGACAGCAGCAATACACACACCAGCAGACAGCAGCAATACACACACCAGCAGACAGCAAGACTTGTATACTCTAACACTTGTTTATAACTCCCACTTAAACCAGCTCCACTTACACCAAGCTCCACAGCTTCAAACTGAGCACGCTCAACTGAGTCCTACAACAAGTTAAATAGTCACCTGGGAGCAATTAACCACACCCTTAATTGATAGACTGATGAAACAAAAAAAAAAAAAAAAAAGCTATTTAAAAAGTGACAGCAAAAGGCAAGATAAAAACTAAAAGGAAAAGTCCCCAAAATGCAACCCAGCAAACACCAACAGACAGCAGCAATACACACACCAGCAGACAGCAGCAATACACACACCAGCAGACAGCAGCAATACACACACCAGCAGACAGCAAGACTTGTATACTCTAACACTTGTTTATAACTCCCACTTAAACCAGCTCCACTTACACCAAGCTCCACAGCTTCAAACTGAGCACGCTCAACTGAGTCCTACAACAAGTTAAATAGTCACCTGGGAGCAATTAACCACACCCTTAATTGATAGACTGATGAAACAAAAAAAAAAAAAAAAGCTATTTAAAAAGTGACAGCAAAAGGCAAGATAAAAACTAAAAGGAAAAGTCCCCAAAATGCAACCCAGCAAACACCAACAGACAGCAGCAATACACACACCAGCAGACAGCAGCAATACACACACCAGCAGACAGCAAGACTTGTATACTCTAACACTTGTTTATAACTCCCACTTAAACCAGCTCCACTTACACCAAGCTCCACAGCTTCAAACTGAGCACGCTCAACTGAGTCCTACAACAAGTTAAATAGTCACCTGGGAGCAATTAACCACACCCTTAATTGATAGACTGATGAAACAAAAAAAAAAAAAAAGCTATTTAAAAAGTGACAGCAAAAGGCAAGATAAAAACTAAAAGGAAAAGTCCCCAAAATGCAACCCAGCAAACACCAACAGACAGCAGCAATACACACACCAGCAGACAGCAGCAATACACACACCAGCAGACAGCAAGACTTGTATACTCTAACACTTGTTTATAACTCCCACTTAAACCAGCTCCACTTACACCAAGCTCCACAGCTTCAAACTGAGCACGCTCAACTGAGTCCTACAACAAGTTAAATAGTCACCTGGGAGCAATTAACCACACCCTTAATTGATAGACTGATGAAACAAAAAAAAAAAAAAAAAGCTATTTAAAAAGTGACAGCAAAAGGCAAGATAAAAACTAAAAGGAAAAGTCCCCAAAATGCAACCCAGCAAACACCAACAGACAGCAGCAATACACACACCAGCAGACAGCAGCAATACACACACCAGCAGACAGCAAGACTTGTATACTCTAACACTTGTTTATAACTCCCACTTAAACCAGCTCCACTTACACCAAGCTCCACAGCTTCAAACTGAGCACGCTCAACTGAGTCCTACAACAAGTTAAATAGTCACCTGGGAGCAATTAACCACACCCTTAATTGATAGACTGATGAAACAAAAAAAAAAAAAAAAGCTATTTAAAAAGTGACAGCAAAGGGCAAGATAAAAACTAAAAGGAAAAGTCCCCAAAATGCAACCCAGCAAACACCAACAGACAGCAGCAATACACACACCAGCAGACAGCAGCAATACACACACCAGCAGACAGCAAGACTTGTATACTCTAACACTTGTTTATAACTCCCACTTAAACCAGCTCCACTTACACCAAGCTCCACAGCTTCAAACTGAGCACGCTCAACTGAGTCCTACAACAAGTTAAATAGTCACCTGGGAGCAATTAACCACACCCTTAATTGATAGACTGATGAAACAAAAAAAAAAAAAAAAGCTATTTAAAAAGTGACAGCAAAAGGCAAGATAAAAACTAAAAGGAAAAGTCCCCAAAATGCAACCCAGCAAACACCAACAGACAGCAGCAATACACACACCAGCAGACAGCAGCAATACACACACCAGCAGACAGCAAGACTTGTATACTCTAACACTTGTTTATAACTCCCACATAAACCAGCTCCACTTACACCAAGCTCCACAGCTTCAAACTGAGCACGCTCAACTGAGTCCTACAACAAGTTAAATAGTCACCTGGGAGCAATTAACCACACCCTTAATTGATAGACTGATGAAACAAAAACAAAAAAAAAAAGCTATTTAAAAAGTGACAGCAAAGGGCAAGATAAAAACTAAAAGGAAAAGTCCCCAAAATGCAACCCAGCAAACACCAACAGACAGCAGCAATACACACACCAGCAGACAGCAGCAATACACACACCAGCAGACAGCAAGACTTGTATACTCTAACACTTGTTTATAACTCCCACTTAAACCAGCTCCACTTACACCAAGCTCCACAGCTTCAAACTGAGCACGCTCAACTGAGTCCTACAACAAGTTAAATAGTCACCTGGGAGCAATTAACCACACCCTTAATTGATAGACTGATGAAACAAAAAAAAAAAAAAAAAGCTATTTAAAAAGTGACAGCAAAAGGCAAGATAAAAACTAAAAGGAAAAGTCCCCAAAATGCAACCCAGCAAACACCAACAGACAGCAGCAATACACACACCAGCAGACAGCAGCAATACACACACCAGCAGACAGCAAGACTTGTATACTCTAACACTTGTTTATAACTCCCACTTAAACCAGCTCCACTTACACCAAGCTCCACAGCTTCAAACTGAGCACGCTCAACTGAGTCCTACAACAAGTTAAATAGTCACCTGGGAGCAATTAACCACACCCTTAATTGATAGACTGATGAAACAAAAAAAAAAAAAAAAAAAAGCTATTTAAAAAGTGACAGCAAAAGGCAAGATAAAAACTAAAAGGAAAAGTCCCCAAAATGCAACCCAGCAAACACCAACAGACAGCAGCAATACACACACCAGCAGACAGCAGCAATACACACACCAGCAGACAGCAGCAATACACACACCAGCAGACAGCAAGACTTGTATACTCTAACACTTGTTTATAACTCCCACTTAAACCAGCTCCACTTACACCAAGCTCCACAGCTTCAAACTGAGCACGCTCAACTGAGTCCTACAACAAGTTAAATAGTCACCTGGGAGCAATTAACCACACCCTTAATTGATAGACTGATGAAACAAAAAAAAAAAAAGCTATTTAAAAAGTGACAGCAAAAGGCAAGATAAAAACTAAAAGGAAAAGTCCCCAAAATGCAACCCAGCAAACACCAACAGACAGCAGCAATACACACACCAGCAGACAGCAGCAATACACACACCAGCAGACAGCAAGACTTGTATACTCTAACACTTGTTTATAACTCCCACTTAAACCAGCTCCACTTACACCAAGCTCCACAGCTTCAAACTGAGCACGCTCAACTGAGTCCTACAACAAGTTAAATAGTCACCTGGGAGCAATTAACCACACCCTTAATTGATAGACTGATGAAACAAAAAAAAAAAAAAAGCTATTTAAAAAGTGACAGCAAAAGGCAAGATAAAAACTAAAAGGAAAAGTCCCCAAAATGCAACCCAGCAAACACCAACAGACAGCAGCAATACACACACCAGCAGACAGCAGCAATACACACACCAGCAGACAGCAAGACTTGTATACTCTAACACTTGTTTATAACTCCCACTTAAACCAGCTCCACTTACACCAAGCTCCACAGCTTCAAACTGAGCACGCTCAACTGAGTCCTACAACAAGTTAAATAGTCACCTGGGAGCAATTAACCACACCCTTAATTGATAGACTGATGAAACAAAAAAAAAAAAAAAAAGCTATTTAAAAAGTGACAGCAAAAGGCAAGATAAAAACTAAAAGGAAAAGTCCCCAAAATGCAACCCAGCAAACACCAACAGACAGCAGCAATACACACACCAGCAGACAGCAGCAATACACACACCAGCAGACAGCAAGACTTGTATACTCTAACACTTGTTTATAACTCCCACTTAAACCAGCTCCACTTACACCAAGCTCCACAGCTTCAAACTGAGCACGCTCAACTGAGTCCTACAACAAGTTAAATAGTCACCTGGGAGCAATTAACCACACCCTTAATTGATAGACTGATGAAACAAAAAAAAAAAAGCTATTTAAAAAGTGACAGCAAAAGGCAAGATAAAAACTAAAAGGAAAAGTCCCCAAAATGCAACCCAGCAAACACCAACAGACAGCAGCAATACACACACCAGCAGACAGCAGCAATACACACACCAGCAGACAGCAAGACTTGTATACTCTAACACTTGTTTATAACTCCCACTTAAACCAGCTCCACTTACACCAAGCTCCACAGCTTCAAACTGAGCACGCTCAACTGAGTCCTACAACAAGTTAAATAGTCACCTGGGAGCAATTAACCACACCCTTAATTGATAGACTGATGAAACAAAAAAAAAAAAAAAAAAGCTATTTAAAAAGTGACAGCAAAAGGCAAGATAAAAACTAAAAGGAAAAGTCCCCAAAATGCAACCCAGCAAACACCAACAGACAGCAGCAATACACACACCAGCAGACAGCAAGACTTGTATACTCTAACACTTGTTTATAACTCCCACTTAAACCAGCTCCACTTACACCAAGCTCCACAGCTTCAAACTGAGCACGCTCAACTGAGTCCTACAACAAGTTAAATAGTCACCTGGGAGCAATTAACCACACCCTTAATTGATATTCGTTATTGCACGTTTAACGCAGTATATTTCAGTACGTTTGTGCACGTTTAATGCAGTATACTTCAGTGTGTTGGTGCATGTTTACTGCAGTATATTGCAGTTTGTTAGTGCACATTTACCGCCGTATATTTCAGTGCAATATTGCACATTTACTGCAGTATGTTGCAGTGAGTTAGTGCATGGTTATCACAGTATATTTCAGTGCAGTATATTTCAGTGCATTAGTGCATGTTTAACGCAGTATATTTCAGAGTGTTATTGCACGTTTACCACAGTATACCAGGTACCCTTCTCTTGTCACACTCTCCCCCTTTTTTCACAATATCCCTCATGTGATACTGCCCCATCACACTGCGCCCCTCCTGTCACACTGCCCCCATCACCCTTCTTGTCACATTGCCCCATCCTTTCACACTGCCCCTTCCTTTCACACAAACCCCTCTTATCACACTGCTCCCCTCCTGTCACACCTCCCAGGTACCCTTCTCCTGTCACACTGCCCCCCTGTCACATTTCTCCCCTGTCACACTGCCCCTATCCTGTCACAACACTCCTGTCACACTGCCCCAGTCCTGTCACACTCCCTCTGTCATATTGCCCTTCATCATGCTGCCCCCTCCTGTCACAATACCCCATCATCATGCTGCCCAACACACTGTCCCCTTTTTCATACTGCCCCCTTCTGTCACACTGCCCCCTCTTGTGACACTGCCCCCTTTCTTTCAAAGAGCCTCCCTCCTTTCACAGTGCCCCTTTTTATCACACTGCCCCCTCATGTCACACTTCCCAGGTATCCTTCTCCTGTCACACTGCCCCCCTTACACTGCCATGTCATACTGCCCCCTCCTGTTACACTGCCCACACCATACCACCCCCTTTTTGTTACACTGCCCCTCCCCTTACTTTTCTGAATGAACACAGTGAGTGATCAGTACCGCACTTACTGTGTCCATTCATAACCGAAGCATGGTAAACTGTGTTTACTGTGCTTCAGTTTGTGAATGACTGGGAAGCTATGTACAGAGCTATTCCTGTCCATTCATTCTGTGCAGCTGAGGCTGCAGAGATGGCGATTGAAGGCCTTGGGCTCGGAGAAAAGGGCCCCTGCAAGGGTCGGGGGTCCTTCATAGTTTCTTGCACTGGGGCCCTGAAGGTTCTTGTTACACCTCTGCTGGACCCGCCTTAGCTCTGCTTCCTTGCCTTCAGGCAGTGGCAGCTACTGCCATGATGGTTAAAAATTGTCCTGAAAAATTAACTGATGGTCTTGTTGCCTCATTCTGTGCATACAGGGTTGTTAAATGCAAACACAAAGCACCTGTCTGCAGCCAGAACACCTCAGTATGGTATTTCCCAGGTGCAATGTTTTAATACAGTCACACTTATTCCTGAGCCAACCTCTGGCCCCCAGGAAAAGGAGACACATGACTTCACCTATACCACAAGCATGTGTTTTGCGCCTTTCCCATATCTCTCAGACAAACCAATAAGCTGACCCTTAAACTGACACATTTCATACATGAATCTAAACTTTACTATGATCAAGGCACCCTCACACAACCTATGCAAGTGCTGTTGGCCAGGCTGTTCTGTAGGTGGGCCGCCTACCAAGTTGGCAATCAGCTTAGATCATTGAGTTAAGCTGCCCATACATGGATCAAAATTCAGCCAGTTTAGCAGGAACAACTTCTGTACATGGTCAGCACTGCTGGCTCTAGCCGGCAGCACTGATCAGTGTATTCTAACGGTCAGGTGGTCTCCCTGACATCAGCACACAATAACTCAGTGGGAGTGATTCCCCAATTCTCACATTTGAAGTACTAATCCCCTCTGGAAAGGAAATTGCAAATGCATCCTTTGTAAGGGGATTCTTGGTTGCCATTATAGAAAATGGTGGGCAGATGACCATATAGCAAGAGGTGATGCCTCATTAAGTACCCAAGGAAACTGCACTTACATCACCAGAACATTCTCCTAATTTGTTCCTTGCAGTATGTGATGTCAATCATCAGGATTTTCTTCTTGGAAATGTAATGAAATCTTCAGTCATCCTTCTCAGAAGATGAACAGAGCTCTTAAGAAAAGGAAAAAAAAAAAAGAGTTTGGAGTTTTAACTTGGAAACATGTTGACAGAGGGCTTACTGCACCCAAGTTTTTTGTTTCCTTACCTGGCCATTGTCATGACATGACAAATTTGTTAAAAGGATAAATAATTGATCTAATACAATGTCATTGGTATGCTAAGTGGCTTATCGAAGTTGTAGCCACTCACTGCCAATTACATTTGACATGTCTAAAATGTATTGTTGGAAAATAGAGAGTGTTATGTATGGACGAACATCACACTAACTTCACCAACCACTGGTGTCACCCAGCCCTGTCACTAACATGACCAGGAATCCCTGGGCACATAAGCAAATGTGTGAATCAGAGGGGTTACATCATTGTCTCAATATTATCACATTATCATATTTGAGCAATAACAGTGCTCAAACATGGTGATGTATAGGCAACAATGTCACCTCATTCTCTGCCCCCTTTCTTATAAAGGATATGACAGCTAAGTAGTGGTACCAGTCAGGATCAGTCAGGATCAGTTGTGTGTTCCAGGTCATAAGTTTTCTTTAAGGGATCTTTTTGAGGATTTTATTTTTTTTACTATGCGACTTGTAAACATTTTTGGTGTCTTTACTTCTAAAGAGCTTTCCAGACTCCAATAAATTTTGCATACAACCACTGGCCAGGGCTGTGGGGAAGAAGCCCTTGTCCTCATCAACATGGGGACAAGATCCTTTGCCAGGGGGCAAGGCACCACCTCAAATTGTGGGCATGCAGGCTGGTATTTTGTGTGTGACTCTACACAATTTTTTTTCTTTTTTACTGTGCTACAAAGAAAACAGCTCTAAAGTTCTCACTAAATACATAGGGGACTCTAGGAGAAGAAGTCAGCATAGAAATGTAATTTACTGTTTTAATAATTTGAAATAATTCTTTCCTTTGAAAATGTCAATGCTATTGCAGCACTTTCTTTACATCACAGAGATGATTCCTTTGCAGACAAAATTAGGAATTGCTGTTCCTCTGAAGGGGAAAGGTTTTTGTAACTTGTAAGGTAAGAGCACATCTTGGGTGCAGTGGATTGCAGTGGAGGATTTGATGCACATTCAAGCGCACATGTAAAGCGCTGTGCAAACTGTTGGCACTATATAAATCCTGTATATTAATAATAAAAGGAATTTCTCTGAACATGTTTTTCTTTGTATGACATTTAACTTCCAGCATTGTGGAGTGTTTTATTAGTTATTGAATTTGTTGCACATTTAAAGATATTCCTTTATAGTATCTAATTGGTAGCACTGTGTAATTTAGCATTATATTACTTTGTTTATGTTATTAACACAATTACTGTGGAGGTAAGCAGTGTTACACCCATTAAGGTTTAATAGTAGATAGTAGTGTGGGAAGCAGACGATAGTGGTGGTCAGATGCTTTAATTAGGGGATCTGGTGTTGCAGGAGGTTTAAGATACATTTTTTTTCTAAAGCTGGCCATACATTATATAATTTTCTTGTTCAATTTCTTTTGGATTTAGCTTCAATTATGTAGTGCCTGATTGCAAGGATAGGTCACTTACAGTGCCTTGAAAAAGTATTCATACCCCTTGAGATTTTTCACATTTTGTCATGTTACAACAAAACGGAAATGTATTTTATTTGGATTTTATGTGATGGACCACAAAGTGGCACATAATTGTGAAGTGGAAGGAAAATGATAAATGGTTTTCATTTTTTTTACAAATAAATATCTGAAAAGCATTTGTATTCAGCCCCTTTACTCTGATACCCCTAACTAAAATCTAGTGGAACCAATTGCCTTCAGAAGTCACCTAATTAGTAAATAGAGTCCGCCTGTGTGTAATTTAATCTCAGTATAAATACAGGTGTTCTTCATTGTTGATACAATGAAGACAAATTAAAAATTCTGCCTGGTTTCTATTGCTCTCTGGGTCATTGTTTTTAAGATTGTTCCACATTTCCTGTCCTGCTAACAACTGGCCATATACAGTATTATACAATTTTCTTGTTCACTTTTCTTTAGATTTACCTTCAACTATGTAGTGCAAGGACATGCCTGATTGCATATAAATTCAAAGTGTTGAGGTTTGACCTCATATTATTATTATTTCGGTAAATCTAAACATAAAAAAATAGAAAATTGTATAACGTATGGCCAGCCTAAATGGTAGGATTGAGTATTAAAAATTTAGTCCTAACAACTGTTTTTTGGTGGTATATCTGTGCCTAATTCAGGCAAGAATTTGTGCCAGTTTCAGTACCATTACTGACATGTGAGACAAATTCAGGTAGTTTGTACTGCCATTTTAAGAACTATTCACTATGGCATTAAAGGATTCTTAAAATATTACCACCAGTTCAATCATCAGATAATTAAGAGCAGCTCTGAGCTGTGGGTCATGCCTGTGCTAAAAAGCTGTCATGTAAATGACAGCTTCCTGCACAGGGTTCTATCCCCTGCCCCATTCAAGTGTTGGCAGAGAGATTTCTGGGTGAATGCTAAATGTAAGGAAAGGGGGCTGGGGTTACAATTGATGTTATTACCCAAATATGGCAAAGCCCATATTTGATAAATGACTTGTCACTGAGTGGGTGGATCCTGATGGGGAACTGGCAGGCTAGTTCCCATCAGGCTCGCTTTACTTTTGATCTAATGGGGAATTAATTTCTCAGTTTCCTATCAGGCTCCCCCCACCCTTAGCACAAAACTCCAGTCAGTGTAATGGACTCAGTAGATGGGGAGGGAGTGCACTTAGGAAGGAGTGTCCAGTATGGACAATTGAGCCCCTGCAGGTCCTAGCAGATTCATGTACCTGTCAGTGACAATTTTCGTAGCTTATGGCATATTCTGTGGGATAAGGGTGCACATAATCAGAAAGTTTAATATGTATTAAACATGTATTTATTTTTTTTAACTGTATTAAAAATATATAAATATGCTGATTGTGCAAGGGAGGTCTGTGTGCTTTTATGACTGCTGTACTTACATTTTTGGTAATGCAGACATTGTAACAGATCACCTAAAAAAGATGAGAAAGCTCAAACAGTTGTAATCAAAGCCAGGTGAGGCCAGCTGGGACCAGCTTTTTATAAATAGGTTTGCTTCTTACTTGGTTGAGTTTATTTTTATAATCAATTTCTACGGATATCTTTATATGCTGTATATTGTATTCTTATATACGTAATGTATGTATTTGTCATTAGTGCACTTCAGGAAGCTTGTAAAAGCTTTTCTTTAAAGCAGAAACAGATAGGAATTTGAAACCAAATTTGTTTAAAATCATTAAAATGTACATTGATCACCTAGAGGGGATTTTTTTTTCTTAACGAAAATGGAGTTACTCTTTGGCTGCTTTCACACTGGAGGCACTTTACAGATGCTATAGCACCTGCAAAGCGCCTGTAAAGAGCCTCTCCTCTCACTCCAGTATGAAAGCCTGAGTGCTTTCACACTGGAGCTGTGCGCTTGCAGGACGGTAAAACAAGTCCTGCAAGCAGCATCTGTGCAGCGGTGTACACACCACTTCTAAAATGCCCCTGCCCATTGAAGTCAATGGGCAGCGCCGCCGAACTGCCGGCAAAGCGCAGCTGCAGTGGCCCTTTATGGGCAGTTTTAACCCTTTTTCAGCCGCTAGCGGGGGTTAAAAGTGCCCTGCTAGTGGCCGAATAGTGTCGCTAAAATGACGGTAAAGTGCTTTAGCGCCAACGCCTGCCCGCCCCAGTGTGAAAATAGCCTTTAAGTTACTAATGTGTTCCATTATAGGAAAAATAATGTTTATTGTTAATGTGTGGTTTGTACAAATTCTTAATGAATTATCATGTAAGATGTTTTAAGAACTTTTACATGGCAAAAGTCCAAGTTTGGGCTTTAAAAAAAATCAACACAAAGTGGTACTAAAGTCACATTTTTTTTTCTATAAAAATAACAAACACGTGCAGTGCTCTGTGCAGTGGTTTTGCACAGAGCAGCCTAGATCCTCCTCTTCTCGGGTCCTTCGACTGTGCTTCTGGCCCCTCCCTCCTGTTGAGAGCCCCCACAGCAAGCAGCTTGCTATTGGGGCACCCGAGCCGCACCACAGCTCCCTGTGTCCATACAGACATGGAGCTGCAGTTCGGCCCCATCTCCTCTCTCTTCTCATTAGCTAACTGACTTTGATTGACATCAGTGGGAGCCGATGGCACCACTGTTGTGTCTCAGCCAGGAGGGAGAGTCCTGGATGGCCGAGGCACTCTTGGACATCGCTGGATCGAGATGGGGCTCAAGTATTGGGGTATTAAGGGGGGCTGGGGTATTAAGGGGGCACACAGAAGGCTCAAGTATTGGGGTATTAAGGGGGGCTGGGGTATTAAGGGGGGCACACAGAAGGCTTTTTATCTTAATGCATATAATGCATTAAGATAAAAAAAAAATCTGCATTTAGAACCACTTTAAGAGATCAGATCTTAGCTTAACCGTGGACGAACCACCCGCTGTCGATTGACGGTGGCAGAATGGCACTCCTGAGCTAATAGCTGTATTGCGGGCACTTTAAGCTGTATAGGGCGCGCACCATGTGATGTAGGCCTGCGGCCGCGATGGCCGTCGGCTCCCCGATTGCTCCTGAGAGGGAGAGAAAGGAGAACTGTCAATCTAAATGGACAGATCTCCTTTCTGTCAGGGGTGAGGAGAGCGATCTGTTGTTCCTACTGCTTAGGAACAATAATCGGTCTCCTCCCCCAGGCAGTTCTATCCCCCCACAGTCCCTCACAGTTAGAATCACTCCCTAGGACACACATTTAACCCCTTGATCTGTGAAATATCCTAAGATAGACTTCTGCGCTACTAAAGTGAAAACCGTGTAACAATTATGTATGTAATGCTGCAAAATCAAACCTTAGTGAACACCACTCACTACCTATGAACTGAAAATAACACAATCAAGGTCAACTGTGTCTGTGATTTCGCGCAAAACCTCTAAATGAGCTAAGTAATTAATAGAAAATGAGAAAATAAATACATTTGGTGATAATATACCAAAATTATAGATCCACCATTAATAACAATGATCTTATATATAGTTGTCCATAGGTGAATGAAACGTGACTTCAGTGCCGATCAATCAAGTGAAGTAATTAACTAAGTAATATAAATATAAGTGAAATGTGACATCAAAAGTGCAAGTGCGTTGATAGGAGATCTGGTGACTTTCGTGGTGTTGGATACCCACTAAGGGCTCCCAGAACTCTCACCTTGTTGACACAATAAAAGTGCCTTTATGAATCCATTGAGAACTGTGCTCGTTCCAGTCTGATCGATGTTGTTGTTCTGATGCGTCTATGGGTAGGAGGCACTCCCTCCGGTATATGGACTCCACATATGGGGGATAATCAAAAGGAGGGCACTCCAATAGGGTAATAACGTTATAGCCAAAGACTTTTATTAAAATTGTTTTCTTACATAAAAGTAGATGAAGTAGTGTTGAAACAGCGGTCTAAACAGCGTAATTTCAATCCCTGCTACGTCACTTCCGGTCCGCGCTAGTGTGTATCCAGTCACGTCCTACGCGTTATGTCATATCACATGACTTCCTCAGGGCACCGTCGTATCATTTACATAAAGTGCTCATGTAAAGATTGAAGCTTTCAGCCCAAAAGGAGGGTGAGAGTCCCCTGCATACAGGATGTCACAGCAGATGCAGGAGGAGTACAGCCAGGGTCCACACACAGCATGGGAGTACAACCTGAACAGGAAAGCCGGTGAATGTGAGAAGCCGGCAATTCAGTGAGCAGGACTAGAGCTACAGGGCTGCAGGGGAAGCACATCCAGAGCACCGAGAAGGCCTACATCACACGGTGCGCGCCCTATACAGCTTAAAGCTCATTTAGAGGTTTTGCGCGAAATCACATTAACCCCTTGATCTCCTCTTAGTGTTAACCCCTTCCCTGCCAGTGACATTTATACAGTAATCAATGGCTATTTATAGCTCTGATCATTGTATAAATGTCAATGGTCCCGAAATAGTGTGAAAAGTGTCCGATCCGTCTGTCGCAGTCCCAATAAAAATCGGAGATCGCCGCCATTATTAGTAAAAAAATATATAATAATAAAAATGCTATAAATCTATCCCCTATTTTGCAGACGTAATACGTTTTGCGCAAACCAATCAATATACGCTTATTGTGATTTTTTTCCAAAAATATGTAGAAGAATACATATTGGCCTAAACTGATGAAGAAGTTTTTTTTTTTATATATATATATTTTTTGGGGATATTTATTATAGCAGAAAGTAAAAAATATAGTTTTTTTTTTCAAAATAGTCTGTCTTTTTTTGTTTATAGTGCAAAAAATAAAAAACGCAGAGGTGATCAAATACCACCAAAAGAAAGCTCTATTAGTGGAAAACAAAGAACGTCAATTTTTTTGGGGTATAGTATCACATGGCCGTGCAATGGTCAGTTAAAGCGATGCAAAAATGGCCCGGGGGTAAATTCTTCGGGGGGTGAAGTAATTACTATTAGACTTGTCAGGATTTCTGTGCAAACATTTCTCCTACTCTTTACTTTGCTTTCTATATTTTAAATACATTTTCAAAACATTTTCTCAGTAAGAAAAGGCTATTTTCATTATCAATACTTAATGATAAATGTTTGAGCTGCAGTCTAAAAGAGGATTGTTTAAATACTATGCAGTATGTAGAATGTTCCTTTTTTTCAACAGTGAAAAAAATACTTTATTATGTTTTTTATATTGTCATCAGGAGTACATCATCACGACGTCATATCTGATGAAACGATCGTCGGGAGCCTAAACACACACACTCTGCGCATGTGCGATCGCCCTCACATGTTGATGTAATTTTTTTATCTGTTTGGAATTCCAATTTTATCTATTTTATATGGATGACTCGTGTGTGGTCATTTAATCTACATGCAGCATTACATTACCCTCCATTAAAGCACTTTAAAGGCATTATTGCACTATTGGAGTTTTTTTGCTTTTTTGCATATTTGCATATTTGCACTCTGGCATTGATGCTATCGGATTGGATTTGACTACCGCTCGGCATCCCTGGAGGTCTCTGGTGGAGGACGCCTTGGACATCAGGACATCTCTCCAACAGATCTCAGATCCAACAAGTGTTTTGTGACCCCCCTGAATAAGCGTGGTCGCTGGCTTTCTGGTAAGCCTCTTGTCTCTCTGTAGTGACGGGGTTTCACATGGTCAAGTTTTAGATTTTATGCTTCACACTTCACAAGTGATTTCCCTCATCGAATCCATGTGTCACAAGGATTTCTCTTAACCAAATTTAATAACCTATGAGCTTTTTACATATGTATACAATTGTTTATTTTTGTACTTTATGTAATACTGGATTCACATTTAATGTGTCCTTGTTTTTGCACTGTGTTGATTTTACATGCATATTGTACAATAGTTACGGTTAGTATTTGCACATTTGCACTTTATTTATGGCACACACATACAGTGCCTTGCAAAAGTATTCACCCCCTTTGTTATGAAGCCCATAAAAAGCTCTGGTGCAACCAATTACCTTCAGAAGTCACATAATTAGTGAAATGATGTCCACCTGTGTGCAATCTAAGTGTCACATGATCTGTCATTACATATACACACCTTTTTGAAAGGCCCCAGAGGCTGCAACACCTAAGTAAGAGGCACCACTAACCAAACACTGCCATGAAGATCAAGGAACTCTCCAAACAAGTAAGGGACAATGTTGTTGAGAATTACAAGTCAGGGTTAGGTCGTAAAAAAATATCCAAATCTTTTATGGTACCTAGGAGCACCATCAAATCTATCATAACCAACTGGAAAGAACATGGCACAACAGCAAACCTGCCAAGAGACAGCCACACACCAAAACTCATGGACCGGGCAAGGAGGGCATTAATCAGAGAGGCAGCACAGAGACCTGAGGTAACCCTGAAGGAGCTGCAGAGTTCCACAGCAGAGACTGGAGTATCTGTACATAGGATGACAATAAGTCGTACGCTCCATAGAGTTGGGCTTTATGGTAGAGTGGCCAGAAGAAAGCCATTACTTTCAGCAAAAAACAAAATAACACGTTTTGAGCTTGCGAAGAGGCATGTGGGAGACTCCCAAAATGTATGGAGGAAGGTGCTAGTCTGATGAGACTAAAATTTAACTTTTTGGCCATCAAAGAAAACGCTATGTCTGGCGCAAACCCAACACATCACATCATCCAAAGAACACCATCCCCACAGTGAAACATGGTGGTGGGGATGTTTTTCAGCAGTCGGGACTGGGAAACTAGCCGGAGTAGAGGGAAAGATGGGTGGTGA
Source organism: Lithobates clamitans (assembly GCA_037952925.1). Lineage (NCBI taxonomy): Eukaryota > Metazoa > Chordata > Amphibia > Anura > Ranidae > Lithobates > Lithobates clamitans. The sequence continues at coordinate 9,216,779 of JBBGZY010000056.1, read as the reverse complement.
TAAATACAGGGATATTCTTGAGTAAAAACTGTACCACTCTGTGTGTGATTTGAGGCTAGGACGGAGGTTCACCTTCTAGCAGGACAATGACCCCAAACACACTGCTGTTCACAAGTTCAAACCATCCAACTTGAAGAAGCTGGAGCAGTTTTGCAAGGATGAATGGGCAACAATACCAGTGGTAAGATGTGGCAAGCTCATAGAGACTTATGCAAAGTGACTTGGAGCTGTGATAGCCGCAAAAGGTGGCTCTACAAAGTATTGACTTTAGGGGGATGAATAGTTTTGCACATTGACTTTTTCTGTTAATTTGTCCTATTTGTTGTTTGCTTCACAATAATGATATAAAAAAATCTTCAAAGTTGTGGGCATGTTCTGTAAATGAAATGATGCAAATCCTCAAACAATCCATGTTAATTCCAGGTTGTGAGGCAACAAAACACGAAAAATGCCAAGGGGTGTGAATACTTTTGCAAGGTACTGTACATGTGTTATTTGATTAATTTTTTATAGCGCTGCACTTTTCATTACATATTTTGTTCTTGTGCCCAATATCTGGGTTATAGTGCCTAGCTGCTGTTCTTGTTGTTTTTACCAAGCGCGGATAATATTTTTATTTACCACCTATAACTTAAAAGAGATGTATGGGTTTAATTTTTTTTTTTTTGCTTACTGATTTTTATAAGCTACTAAGCTACTACAGAGCTTTCCTGCACTCTGAGAAGTGTACCCTTTCTGTTAAAATAGGGTTAATTACCTGTGGGAGGGACTGCAGTCTTTATTGAAGTGTCATACTGACAATGGGAGTCTGGAGCCACCCCCTTTCCTGTCATCTGTGTGATTGACATTTGCTGCTCATTCCCGAGACCTCCCACTGCATAGCTCCTCTCCTTCCTCCCCTCCCCCCTCCCTCCTGACAGACGACCTTGAGCACATGGATGTTCCTTCAGTATTAGCAGGAGCACTTGAGTGACTGTAAAAGAGAGATCGCTGAAGTGCTCATTATACATATTCTACATTCCTGTTAAAATATAATGCACAATACAACACTGAAGATGGGGACTCCTGTTTCCCTCCCCCTGCAGCACTGCAATGTATTGCACACATGTCACCGTTTATTCACAAACAGATAGGAAGACATCAGACACTTTTGTACATGTCTATCTAAATGGGATATGTAGAGAACATCCAGGGATCACTGAACATCCCTGTGCCTGCGTGGGTTTCCTCCAGGTACTCCGGTTTCCTCCCACACTCCAAAGACATGCTGGTAGGTTCATTGGATCCTGTCTAAATTGTCGCTAGTATGTATGAATGTGAGTTAGGGACCTTAGATTGTAAGCTCCTTAAGGGTAGGGACTGATGTGAATGTAAAATGTATATGTAAAAGCGCTGCGTAAATTGACGGCGCTATATAAGTACCTGAAATAAATAAAAAATAAACATGATAATGTGCTGTTCTTGTACCGGCCATCCCACTCCCCCTCCTAATAACCTCCTGTGCTCGAAGCCGACGCAGGCATTGAATGTGAGTGGGGGGGAATCTGGAAGTATCAGAGGAGGTGGTGGAGAGAGAGCACACAGACTGCAGCTGACCTATAACCTAGAACACAGACAGTAGAGCTGCTGGAGATGAAGACAGTGCACAACTTCCCACACTGCCTCCGCTTCCTGATTTAAGTGTTGATAGGTTACTATGGAAATGAAGACACATGGAAAACGTGCACGTTCTGGCTTGCTGCTTAGGTGTGTACCCGTTTGCCAAGAGCGGCCACATGTTAAAGAGAAGGAGGGACTGAAAGAGTGGGCAGATTTGCTGGAGTTCTGCCCACTCTAAACTTTCCTTGTCAAAAGAAGTTTATTGAGTATACAATATTATAAAGATACATAAAGTAAGTTTACAAGGATCTATAAAGTAAGCTCATTGTTTTACAGTATGGTTTATATAGGTAAATATCATGAAATTTCAAATATTAAACATTGGGTTCACGTAAACCTAAATTAAAGATATATATCATTTCCTTAGTTACTTTTGTAGGTATTTAAATGATTTATACCTACTATACATATTGTTTACAAGTAGAGTGTATATAGGTCAAATAAATTCTGATAATGAGCTTTAATCGTAAGGTGGAGAAAAGGAAAGAGAAAGAAGAAAAAGGTTTGAAAGGTAGAGGTATGGTCCACAAGGTTGTCCCGCTCGTCAGTTTATTATTCTTTGTAGTTCTCTTTGAAGCCTTAGAATGGGTGTCTCTGTAAGTCATTTAATCTGTTACCATGGCAACAGGACAGAGTCATTGAAGTTTGACAGGAACTGTTGTTTTATCCAAGGGTGCCAAAGTTTTTCAAATTTTGGAATTTGATTTTGATCGATGGCTACCACACTCTAAACTTTCAAACAGAAAGGCGGACCATTACTGGCCGTTTCCTGACACTTGAAGTGTCTGTACTGCACAAACTAAAGGACTGAGAAAAGAAAGAAAAGGCATGGAAGCATGAGGGTAATATGCACTATTTAATTTGCCTTTCCCATACTTCTCCTTTAAGGGTATATAACTTGATGATTTGAGTTTTTTTCCATGTCACCCTCTAAGGTTCAAAAAAATCAAAGGCCTTCTCTCCACTAAATGGTATTAATTACATTTTTTTTTTTTGCAGGGGTATATGAGCCCCATGGCAGTTCCCAGCTCCCCATGCCTTTTTTTGACAATCCCAACTCTATTTCCCCTAAGTGACTAGAATTGGATTAAAGTTTGTATTTCCAGAATTTATAATGAGTTTGACAAAAGGACTACTGTATAATCTGAAACCAATATATTAGTTTGGGTCAGAGAGAAAGAGATCCCCCCATGAAATGGGACTTTAAAGGCTCAAAGAGTAAACATATGCTTGTATTAAAAAGCTATAGTTTTATTTGTAGAAAATCTACATACAAAAGGTATCAAAAGTTGTACACAGTAAAAATGGGGTACGCTGCTGCTCATAGCAAAATCACACAGTATTACTGTTTAGATTAGCATGCAGAGGCTGCACAAATGACGCATTTCAGAGTCATAAGACACCTTTCTCAGGGAAATTTCTGCAGTGGGGTGTTGATATGGTTTAAGAATAAAAGTCATATTGAATAAAACAAACCACATACATTGAATACATGAGCAATGAGCATCATATATAGCAACATACAGTGCCTTGAAAAAGTATTCATACCCCTTGACATTTTCCTCATTTTGTCATGTTACAACCAAAAACTTAAATGTGATTTTTTGTGATAGACCAACACAAAGTGGCATATATTTGTTAAATGGAAGGAAAAAGAAAAATGGTTTTCAATTTTTTTTTTACAAATAATTATCTGAAAAGTGTATTTGTATTCAGTCCCCCTGAGTCAATACTTTGTAGAACCACCTTTCACTGCAATTACAGCTGCAAGTCTTTTTGGGTATGTCTCTACCAGCTTTGGACATCTAGAGAGTGATATATTTTTGCCCATTCTTCTTTGCAAAATAGCTCAAGCTCTGTCAGATTGGATGGAGAGCGTCTGTGAACAGCGATTTTCAAGTCTTGCCACGGATTCTCAATGGGATGTAGGTCTAGACTTTGACTGGACTATTCTAACACATGGATATGCTTTGATCTAAACCATCCCATAGTAGCTCTGGTTGTATGTTTAGGGTCTTTGTCCTGCTGGAAGGTGAACCTCCACCTCAGTCTCAAATCATTTGCAGACTAACAGGTTTTCTTCTAAGATTGCCCTGTACTTGACTCCATCCATTTTCCCACCATCTCTAATGAGCTTCCCTGTCCCTGCTGAAGAAAAGCATCCCCACAACATGATGCTGCCACCACCATGTTTCACGGTGGGGGTGGTGTCTTCAGGGTAATGTGCAGTGTTAGTTTTCCACCACACAGCGTTTTGCTTTTAGGCCAAAAAGTAAAATTTTGGTCTCATCTGACCAGAGCACCTTCTTCCACATGTTTGCTGTGTCCCCCACGTGGCTTCTTGCAAACTACAAACAGGACTTCTTATGGCTTTCTTTCAACAATGGCTTTCTTCTTGCCATTCTTCCCTAAAGGCCAGATTTGTGGAGTGCACGAATAATAGTTGTCCTGTGGACAGATTCTCCCACTAGAGCTGTGGATGACTGCAGCTCCTCCAGAGATGGTCCTCTTGGCTACTTCTCTGATTAATGCTCCCCTTGCCCGGCTTGTCAGCTTAGGTGGAAGGCCATGTCTTGGTAGGTTTGCAGTTGTGCCATACTCTTTCCATTTTTGGATGGTGGATTGAATAGTGCTCCATGAGATGTTCAAAGCTTGAGACTTTTCTATAACCTAAACCCGCTTTAAACTTCCCAAACTTTATCCCTGACCTGTCTGGTGTGTTCCTTGATCTTGATGATGCTGTTCACAAATCTCTGAGGGCTTCACAGAACAGCTGTATTTATACTGAGATTAAATTATACACAGGTGGACTCTATTTACTAATTAAGTGACTTCTAAAGGCAATTGGTTCCACTAGATTTGAGTTAGGAGTATTAGAGTAAAGGGGACTGAATACAAATGCATGCCACACTTTTCAGATTAGTTATTTGTAAAAAAATTTGAAAACTATTTATCATTTTCCTTCCCCTTCACAATTATGTTCCACTTTGTGTTGGTCTATCACATAAAATTCCAATACAATACATTTACATTTTTGGTTGTAACGTGACAAAATGTAGAAAATTTCAAGGGATATGAATACTTTTTCAAGGCACTGTAGATAGTCGTCAATAAGCTGACTAGCTGGCTCTGGGACAATCATTTCCAGATACAATAGGCTGCCCAGGAGGGCGGGCAATGGATTTTAGGTAAAGCATACAGTGTTGTCATTCTAGGAGCTTTTACTGTAAGAAATTCTCATGTTTTTTGGTCTATAATCCCATCATGGAATGCTTGAGCAATAGGATTTTTGTAGTTTATTGATACCCAATCTACATATGTTTAAGATACGCTTTTACACTATTGGCGATTATTAAGTATGTACTTTTGAGGGCAGATATTGCTCTTTGTTGGACTAGGGTCCAATTTGACACTACATTTTAATTTCATCTTGCTTTTCCAATTTCCCTTGTGGCCTGTTGGGTGAATTCTCATATATTGGGATTTCCTTGTAAAACAGAGAATGATTGAGATTGTGGTTTATATCATTGATGAGGTGGATAGCACACCTCTGTAGTGATATCACTGAAGGGGGAAAGAGAAGTTGTATCATTACTCGAGCAGTCTAAATTAGAGTCCTCAAGACAATTGCTTTCCTCACATAACTCCATTAGTTCATTAGGGGATTTAATATAATTTATAGGGGCGTGGCCTGATCCCGGTCTAAGATGGATGCATAGTCTTGTGCTCCCTCACCTAGAGGTCCTGCAAACAGCCGAGTAAAGTAATCTCCACCCTTCAGAAATGGGCAGAACATCGCAGAGTATGTCAGCCACAAGATCCAGGTCTCCCCGCAATCTTGAAACACAGCTGAGCCACAACATCTCAGAGATCTTCTGGATGCAACAGAGAGATGCCATGCAGCCCTTCCAGGCCTCCTCCTGCCGGCCTTGCTCGCCGAGCAGAAGTCCTGCACACACAGAGAGCCAGGGCTCTTAACCCTCAGGTACTCTATCGCCCCCTGCACTGAGCCTTAGTGACCTGCATGCAGTAGCAGCTGACATAAAAAACACCCTGTCAGTGGTCATATCTGACCTGAGACCAGACATACAAGTCATCACTTCTAGAGTAGATGCAGTAGAAGCAGCTACCGCCCGCCATGACACCACACTCTGCCACGTTCAGCAAGTGACAGAATCACATGTCATCCACCTAAAAGAGCTCAACAGGCATGTATAAGACTTGGACAACTGCGGCCGCCGCAGAAATCTTAGGGTGAGAGGTATCCCGGAATCAATTGAACATTACCACCTCTCGCAAGCGGTAATAGCAGTATTTAATGACCTACTAGGGAGACCACCTGAAGTCTCTGTCACCGTGGAACACCTCCATAGAGTGTTGCGCCCCCGAGGTAGAGACACAGACCCCCCAAGAGATGTGGTCTGTTGTCTCACTAGTTCCCTCTCAAAGAAGAGATTCTCTGCAATGCTAGAATCTGCAACCACCTAATATGCCAAGGAACGGAGGTAAAGATATTTCAAGACCTCTCAAACATTATGCTACAGCGCAGAAGAGAATTGCGGCCTTTATTGGATCTACTATGCTTCAGAGGCATCATATATCGCTGGAAATTCCCCTTTGGCCTCTCGACCACATTCCAGGGCCGCACAGCATTACTCAGGGTACCAGAAGACTTAGACCACTTTTGCTCTACTCTTGACATGCCTCTCGAATTGCCTGACTGTGGTACAGCGACTTCAGACTACCACCGCTAAGGAGGGCAACCTCAATGGAGGGCATTAATGAAGAGGGTATTTAGCATTCAACGTTGACGCACCATCCTCCTCCCTGCTCTCCTTCAGCAGACAGGGGAGTACCATGAAACGGCAGCCCTATGGCCTCTCCAGCTCACCAGAAAGCCTGTCATTCTCCTTAAGGTATGATCCACATGCTCACACCCCTTCAGTTCCAAGTTAATAGATTCTGCTGGATGTCAATAGCTCACCTCGCCAATGAGTCAACCACCAATATGGTCTTCAGTTTTATAGACACTGGCCTCCTGTGAAATACTCTCATTCCCAAAATTATCAGGAAGGAACAGTTATATACAGATACATCATCTAACATTACAATACCCACATCCTCTGTTTGCTGTCTCGAATTGTGATGACATTACTAACTGAAACTTGATACCAATTCCAGATTCCCAGTTTAACAGCTGAGTAGCACACAATCCTAACACAAGCCTCTCAAACCCGCGCCTACTGGGAACTACACAAGAACTAGCAATTCATATCCTGAGCAGATAAGAGACTACAGTGCTCAAATCTGGACACTGCCCTAAGTTCAAACCTAGACTCTACCCTTTGATTATGCTACTACCCGGGTCGGTTTATCTTTATCCTCTTTGAAAACCACCCTGGAACAGAAGGTAACATGTGAATAAGGTAATTGTTATAGCTCACCTTTCTGACTCTTACATGTTAATCGGTTGGACTCGCTGTTCCTTCTGAGTCCCTATTCTTTCTCATGTGAACATACGGAACACAGATTCCGAGAATGGCATCCACTTCATTAAAAGATTCTCAAAAAGCTCCTTTCCACCATCCCGCATAAAACCCCAGTCCCCACCATATCCCTTGCCACTTTACCCATCCAGCACATACCCCACATTGTACTACAGAGGGAGTGTCAAACCTCTCATAGCGCTACCCAATACATTGAGGTGGATGCCTGGAATCTCTGTAAGCTACCCAAAGTCATATGTATCTCTTTAAAATTACTTTTTAAGTTGACAAAAAAGAGGCTTGTCTTATATTAAAGAAAGGTCATGACTATCCAATACAATAACAGCAGACACTTCAGCCACATATCTCCCCAGAAATTGATTGAACATGCCACGGATAGAATCACTCCATCACCTATGGCACCATTTTACACTTTATGGTCTTCTCAGCCTGGGCCTCAGTTCTCATTGACAGACTTCCCCTCACACGACACCATCCCATATCTTGACAGACTGGGGAGTGGGTAGTTAGGGAGGGAGACGCTCCTTCCCTGCTCTCCACCTGCCTCAGCACCTACTTCAGCTCAATTAGACCTCTGAGGGAACAAGGACTATTCCCCACAGTTGACCTACCCCCTGCCACCCCTACAACCAGCGGACTCTGGTAGTTCCTGCTGACCATTTCCAGACACTGCCCCCTAGATAAGGGTCAGGTTGCAGGTTTAAACCCACCTCCGGAACCTCTCTCACCCACCTGAACTAAACCCTCTCTCCCATCCCCCTTTTTTTCATCCATGATCCTCTTCCCTCTTCATCCCCTTACCCTAGATTGCCTCTCCTGCTCCCATTCTCTCACTATACCCCTGTCAGACTGTCACGTACCTGACTGACAAGCCCGATACAGCAGGGGAAGGTCTCCCTTACGTATCTGGTTCCTGGCCCCTGATAGTATAAACAGAAGGCACGGGAGCACAGAGTGGTATGAGAGCCTGGCAGGTGACTTGCAGTAGTAATGCTCAGGATCCTGGTGCAAGCAGACTGGAAGTCCTTGGTAAACCGAAGAGCAGACAGAAAATGCAGAGCAGGAGCAGGATAGGGAGGACCAGTCACAGAGTTGGCAGCAGGCGGTCAGCACGGTACAAGGGGGTAGGCAGATTCAGAGTCCAGGTCACAGACAGGGTTTGGCAACAGGCGGGCAGCGTAGTACAAGGGAGCAGGCAGATTCAAGGTCAAAGGCAGGCTGGGGTCAGGTGCAGGCAGATAGAAGAGAGTAGTCCAATAGACAAGCCGGGTATCAAGGAGATCAAACGTTCAGACAGGTAAACAGAAAGCACAGGTACTGGGAGCTGCAGATCGGACAGCACCGAGCAAAGTGCTCCAGCAGTTTAAATAGGGCGATTGGCGCCAAACGCCGTGCGCGCACACACGCATATTCCCCCGCACAACGCCACGCACCGGCACACCCCAGGGTGCCCAGTACTGGATCTATTTTGGGAGCTTCTCTGACAACCAAAAACCCCTGCATAACTCTACCATTCTGCAATTATATCAAAGCAGCCCCTTCATTTTTTCAGAGTGCGACACAACCTACACGCACCCCTCTAGGCTCTTTTCCACAATGTCCTCACGCAACACTGCAAATAGACTACACGCCCTTAAACTAGTCTCCATTAATGCCAAGGGCCTCAACATACCAGAAAAACACTCACAGCCTCTGTAAAACATGCGTTCAATGAAGGCTGACATAGTGTTCATTCAGGAGATTTATTTTCACTCTAATGCAATTCCTAAACTGGAAAATGTATTTTTCTCTCATGCTTATGATGCTACATCCTGTCAGACTTACCCGTACCAGACTGACGAACCCGATGTAGCAGAGGATGGTATCTGGTTTCCGGCCCCTGATAGAGTACACAGAAGGCACGGGAGCACAGAATGGTATGAGAGCCTGGCAGGTGGTTTGCAGGCATAAGGCCCAGGATCCTGACACAAGCTGGCAGGTGGTAATAGGTAGGCTGGAGATCAGCTAACAGGTGCAGAGCAGGCAGATCCGGTCACTAGCAAAGTTGGCAGCAGGCGGTCAGCACGGTACAAAGGGAGCAGGCAGATACAAAGTCCAGGTCACAGGCAGGTTTTGGCAACAGGCAATCAGCACGGTACAAGGGGTCAGGCAGGTTCAACGTCAGGGGGAGGCTGGGATCAATTTGCAGGTGGATAGCAGAGAGAGAGAGAGTCCAGTAAACAAGCCGGGTCACAGGGAGATCAGAGCAATACACAGGAAACAGGAAGTTCGGAAACAGGAAGCTGATGATTGGACAGCACCGAGCACAGCATCCCATCAGCCTAAATAGGGCAACCAGCGCCAAACACTGCGAGCACACGCGCGCTGGCACACTCCAGAGTGCCCAGCAAGTGTCCTGAACCGAGAACCTCTCTGACACATCCACAGTCTCCAAAAGGTGTATCAGTACTCATCTCCATAGACACACCCTTCAAAATCTCAGAGACCATGTTAGATGAACAGGGACAATATGCTTTCATCAAAGGTACACTTGAAGACACTCCCATTATGTTGGTAAACATTTATAGTCCCAACGTCTCACAAGTCCCTTTCTTCAGATCCATTTCTCGACTCCTAACTACCTTTCAAAAGGGAATATTATGAGTAGGAGGAGACTTTAATGTCCCTCTCGAACCCCTATTTAGACACTTCCTCCGTCACATTGTGTCTTACTTATCAAGCAATAAAACAAATTAAACTAAGCTATCAAAAACTTCTCCTCTATGATACCTGGCGTACCCCCCACCCATCCAATGAAGACTTTACCTCTTTTCAGCTCCCCACAATAGATACTCATGTCTAGATAATTTTTTTCTTACCCAACAAGACAAAACCAGATTAGACAAAGTAAGTACTTGCATCAAGGACTATTTCAGGGAAAACAACACCCCAGATACCTCATATTTGACCCAATGGGAAGCACACAATTGTGTATTAAGAGGGAAATTCCTAGCCCTAGCCTCAGCAGTCAAAAGAGAAAAACAGTCATACCTTAGAGAAATATTCTCTAAACTCAAAAGACTAGAAGCAACACATAAACGTACCCTAGCTCAGCAAACATATGAAGAACTAGTAGAAACTCGCACTCTTCTACAAGATGAACTAGGACGTAAACTAAAAAGTAAACACGCCTTATCTCAAAAACTCTTCTACGAGTTTGGCACCAAAAATGGGCATTTACTTGCACAAGCACTATGATCATAAAAGGCAAAGGCTACAGTGCACTAACTGTGCACCCCATCAGGCAAGATACTCACCAACAACACAGATATTGCGAAGGAATTCGAGAAATTTTATTTGGAGCTATATAATCTCAACTTAACTAACCCTCAGACCCTCTCCCACTCATCCAGAACACAAGCTATCCAGGAAAACTTAATAAAAAACTGCCCCAATGTGCTTACACAAGAAATTGCCAATACACTAGATCACCCAATTGAACCAGAAGAATGGGTGTCAGCAATCAACAACTAAAACCTAATAAAACCCTGGCCCCGATGGCTTAACAGCAGCCTATTATAGAACTTTTTCAAACGTCCTAGCCTTTCCTTTCCTCAGAGCCTTCAATTCTCTATCCACCTCATCCCCTCTCACATCCAGAATGCTCGAAGCTCACATAGTGGTCATCCTTAAAGAATGGAAAGACCCTTCATAGCCAGCTAACTACAGACCTATATCGCTTCTCTATGTGGACATAAAAATTTTCTCTAAAGTCTTAGCAAACAGACTTCTCCCACTCCTCCCATCTATCATACACCGAGACCAGGTGGGTTTCGTCCCTGGTCGCGAGGCCAGAGACAATACCATTAAAGCTCTTAACCTATACTACGCGCTGACCAACTTAGACCGAAAAGGTTTCTTCCTCTCCCTGGATGCGGAGATGGCATTTGATAGGGTGGCCTGGGACTACATGGAACTGACCCTTTCTAAACTAGGTCTAGGTACAAGAATGTTAGGCTATATCATGTCCCTTTACATCAACCCATTGGCAAAAGTACACATAAACAACACCCTATCAAATGCCTTCCCCATCCAAAGCAGGACAAGACAGGGCTGCCCTCTTTCCCCTATGCTTTTTGTTCTCACCCTAGAGCCATTTTTGCACTGCCTGAGACACAACGTGGACATCAAAGGGATAAAAGCAGCTAATAGAGAGCTCAAGTTGGGGACTTATGCAGATGACATCCTGCTATTCCTCATGGCACCACTCATTACAATACTGGTAGTGCTAAAAGAATTCCAACATTTCCACACCTTGTCCAACTTGAAAATAAATTTCACAAAATCCTTTGCGCTCAATATCTCTCTCCCGAAACAGCTTACTGAACAATGTCAAGAAAACTTACCCTTTAAATGGAAAACAGATTCCATAACTTACCAGGGTATCCAGCTCTCATCTAAATGTCCAGATCTCTACTTGAAAACTACTTACCCATCCTAAACAACTAACAACATCTGGCCTTTACCTTTCTACCTCTGGAATCAACACCCTGGCTACCAAATCATCACACCCCAACAGAGATACAATCTCATCCGTTAATTGGCCCAACCATACATTGTTTCCACACAGTGTGCAAGGCCTCCTCAATCTCATCCATCCCAGGACCCCTTACACCAATTAGACTAAACCCAGACTTCCCACCTGGTATGTGCCGCCCAATGTATGTCTGACCACTGGTCCCACGACCGAATATTAGCATATCACTTCTACGATAGGGGCAAGTTATTAACTAACTCAGAATTAACATTGGGAAAAATGCCCATCCCATCCTGGTCCTACATTCTACTTTCTCACTACTTACACTCCTTGGACAAAAAGACGCTCAAGAACACTTACCCCATTCTAACTATTATGCACACGCTAATCCCCACAACACCATCGAATCTCTACCGTACACTCCCTTCTCCTCACTGAGCCCTCTCTAAACGAGAGCAAAGCCTGCACATCCTGGGAGAGAGATTTATCTATATCCCTTTCACAGAAAGACTGGGAGCAGATCTACACAAACATCTATAAAGGTTTGATAAATGTCTCCACTCAAGCAAATGGATACAAAATCCGAACGCACTGGTACCGTACTCCAGACCTTCTACACAAATTCCACCCGGAAATCTTTTAGAAATGCTGGCGATGCCACTCAGATCGGGGCACACTACTACTACAGTGCCTTGCAAAAGTATTCACCCCCTTTGCTTTTTTCTATTTTTCGGATCTGGGCACTGTGATTGAAGGTGGATGGGCATCGCGGGACACTTTTTTGTCTCCTGTTGTTTTTACTTTTTTTACACTTTTTTGGTGAATGGGTAGGGGTACAATGTACCCCTACCCATTTACATGGGGGGTTCAGATTTAGGGGCCCCTTTGTTAAAGGAGACTTCCAGATTCTGATAAGCTTCCACCCTCAGACCCCCACAACCACCAGACAAGAGTTGTGGGGATGAGGCCCTTGCCCCCATCAACATGGGGACAAGATGCTTTGGGGGACACCAAAGCACCCTCCCCATGTTGAGGGCATGTGGCCTGGTATGGTTCAGGAGGGGGGCACTCTCTCGCCCCCCTTTTCCTGTGGCTTGCCAGGTTGCATGCCCGGATAAGGGTCCGGTACGGATTTTGGGGGGACCCCCATGCCACTTTTTGTTTTTAAGTTTGGTGTGGGGTTCCCCTTAATATACATACCAGACCCGAAGGGTCGAAGGGCCTGGTATGGACTGGGCGGGGGGGAACCCACACCATTTTTTTCAATTATTTTTTATGTATAAAAAACTATACGAGAACCCCCTAAAGGGGCTTTAAAGCAGCCAGAATACAATGTTTGTAGTTGAAAAAATTCAATTTTATTGGTACAAAAAATATCTAAATAGCATATTGTAAAAAGGTCACTGGGAATAGGTACTGACTAATCGAGTCATGACATGATCTGAGTATGGCATACCATTATAATGGACAAAGCATACAATTAAACCAAAAACTAGGCGCAATGCATAAAATGGCGACCAAAATTGACTTTAAAGTGAATTCTTAAAAACAATAGCAACACATATTGCCTATAATACCATGCATGTGTGTAGGGTAACAGAAGTTGTATACGTTAATCCTGACGCGTTTCGACCCTTCCCGGGTCCTCTTCAGAGGATAGTTACCCCCTAAAAAAAGATCAACATATGTCAAATATAGCGTCAAAACCAATAGTACCAGACTTATGCGCTTGCACCATCGTATTAAAGTTGTCAAAATCGTATAGTTACCTATTGTGGAAATTGTGACATTTTCACATGCAGTTTAGGTATTATAGGTTGTTATGTTTTTAGATGGCGCAATTTTTCCTTGGCTCCCCCGTCTCCCCCACGTCAGAGTAGCTCCCAGGAAAACTGGCGGTGGGCCAGGTGTGTCTTACGAGGGATCACATCTAATAGCCCCCATGTAGGACGGGGAAATAGGGGGGAAGGAGGGGCAGCGAACAACCCGAAGGGTATCTAAAAGGGGGAATGTAGGTTATTACCAAAAAATATTAAATATGGTTAAATGCTAAAGAGCAAGAATTCACTAAATTGCTCTGCATGGGTTGGGAAATATCCCAGCTTTAAAAATTATAAAGGTATTGAATGGTAATTCCAAGGGTGTGCAGAGAGCATAGCTAGATGGAAAGGGGAAAGGAAGGGGAAGGGAAATATGTGAAGAGAAAAAAAAGGGGGGGAGAATAAGGAAGCAGTGAGAAAGAAGTGAAAAGAAAAGGAGAGATGACCCAAAGCAGTGTAAGTGTAAATAGAATGAAATGGGGAATAGCAAATGCCCTACTGCCAATAAATTCCCATGTACCATAATAGGTGTATGCCAAAGATAGGTAAGAGCACCCGCAGAACCTCCAGAGGATGGACAAGGAGGAATAAAGAGAAGGGGGGGGAAAGGGGGGGGGAAGGGGGCCACAGTGAAGTGATGGAGAGTGAATGGAATGAATAGTGTGGGAAAGGAAAGAAATTGGCGAGGAGGAAAAAGAAAAAAGAAAGGAAAGGGGTGAAAAGGTGAAGTGCAAGCAAGGTGGGGGGCGGAGGGAACAAGAGAAAAGGAAGAAAAACGGGGAGGGGGGGGAAGAGGGGAAAGGGAGGGAAAAGAAGGGGGGAGGGGGGGCAAGGGGGAAAGAAAGAGGGGAGAAGGGGAAAAGGGAAAATGGAGGAAAGTGCAAGTGGGGTGGAAGAAAAGGAGTGAAGCATGGATGAATGGGGGGGAAGGGGGAGGAAAGGAGGGAGAGGGGGGGAAAAGGGAAAGGGGAAGGGAAGGGGTGTGGGGAAGGGGGGGGGGAAAGAGGGAAAAAGTGGGGGAAACACATGAGGGGAAGCAGGAGTGAATGGGCTTGGTGAAACAAATGTGCAAAGGTGTGCAATGAACATGTGCAAAAAACGGTGAACGAAAAAAACAAACAGTGCAGGTGACATACTGTGAGGTGGAATATACTGAAGGTGTGGGGACTATTTACCTAGTTAGGCTGAGCTGAATGGAAAAAAAAGGTTCTGAATGCTGAAAAATTAAATTAATTGGAAATATAAATAAAATATGAATCAATCTGACATAGTCAACAGTGATTCAAAAAGGAACCAAATCATTGGAAAAATATCACATTCATTTTGTTGGTGCTTACCAGTGTTTGCTGTCAGTCTGTGTGACCTGTCTTCGATTTGAAAAAAGTCCAATGAATATCACCTAATGGTTCCCATATTTATAGGGAGTGCCAATTGGCTAACTCCCTTCAGGTGTTGATATGTCCAGCATCCCTCCCCTTCCCCATCCATCAGGGGAAAGAGCAACACAGCGGTGCTCCTCCGTGTGATCCCCCCGGCGTTCCGGGAAGGAATACACCTCCGGGCGTCCCCGTCGCTTCCGCCGCAACTGCGCAGGCGCCGCTACGTCACGAGCACGCGCCGTAGGGCGCGCGCTCGTGAGTGCGTCATCCAGAAGGGATCCGGGACGCCGCTGGCAGGGAGAGAAACATCCCACTCAGGTGAGACCACCTAGTGGACATGTTGGGAGACGCGGGGCCCCAACGTCTCCTGTCTCACCCTGCCAGGAAGACACTAAAAGAGGTCCACCCCCGCCCCTAAAAGGGAGACACAAAGACCAAGGGAGATGGGGGGAACACAAGGCCATCCTGCCACCAATGTATTCTTGGGCAGAGATGGAGGTGATAGTGATAGGGCATAGTACTAGCCATTTACATGCCCCATCTGTAGGTGCTAAGTGCATAGTCTGTGTGCCAAGGATTGACTGCTGACTGGCCGTCTTATGTGCGTCCTGTCATACATGGTATTGTATGCCTTGACATGATTGCATAGTTATAAAGGCAATGACTTACTATAACCTGCGCAATCATATTGGTATGTAGTCGAAGACAAAGGAAAAGCAAAAATTTCATAATCTTAAACATTGAAACAATTAAAAAACTCCGAACTATTTAAGGCTACATTTACCGGAGATAAAACGATACAGAGCACATGATTCATTGTATTATGTACATTAATATGCATCTCGTACATATGAGCATAATGAAAAACAAAGACAATATTAGCATAATATACAAACATTTGTTTTGATATTTGTATGTGGGGAAAACCAGGCAGTGATATCTACGGATCCGAAGACGCAATGTGGGGAGGAAAGAATACAATAGAGTATAATAAAAAAAAAAAAAAAAGGGAGAAAGGGTGGGGGGGGGGGACGCCAGAAGGAAATCATTGTGTCTTCCCCGATGAAAATCCCTGCAAGAAGGGAGCGAATGAAATTGATTCATTTAAGCCTGGTGGAGAGGTGGCTTGTAACTGGAATATCCATCTCTGCTCTTTTTGCAGCAGAGACTTATTCCAGTCGCCACCTCTGTTGGAAATGTTTATTCTATAGAGGGCCACGAAGGTAACTTTGGGAACTTTGTAATTATGTGTGAAAATTATATGCCTCCTATGGGTTCCCCACCTCCATACTGTAAACATGTTGGGAAATGCGTTTTCCGAACTCCTGCCTGGTTTTCCCCACATAGTATGCACCACATTCACATTCCATCAAATATACGATACCGCGAGTACGGCAATTTACAAACTGTTTTGGTGTAAAAGTGTTGCCGTTCGGCAGAACGAAGATTTTATCCTGTTTGATGAGTGAGCAATACGAACAGTGTCCACAGGGGAAAGAACCCACTGTGGGGCAATGTTTGACTCTATTGTTATCGTTGGTATATTCACTGTGGACAAGCTGGTCCCGCAGTGACATAGCTCTTTTGTACGTTATACTGGGTCTATCTTGGACAAATTCACGTAACTTGGGGTCATCGGTGAGAATACTCCAATGACGTTCTATGATCTTTCTGATAGCCTGATGTTGACGGGAATAGCGCATGGTAATTCGGGTAGGGTTACATCCAGGGCTTGGAGATGGTTTAGATTTGAAAAGTAGCTGAGATCTTGAATATCCAATAGCCTGATTATAAGCTCTTTTGAGACAGGATCTACTGTAGCCTCTTGCTAACAGTCGATTTTGGAGCCCCTCTGCTTCCTTAATAAATAAGGTGTCACTGGAACAGTTACGCCGAAGGCGCAAATACTGTCCATATGGGATTGAGTTTTTCAATGGGGTCGGGTGGAAGCTGTCAGAATGAAGGACCGTATTGCCAGCAGTTGTCTTACGAAACAAAGTGCTGGAAAGATGTCCTTCTTCTGTAATCGAAACGGAGACATCTAGGAAGGTGACGCTGTGGGAATCGTGGGTCATTGTGAACTTCAGATTTCGATCGTTCACATTGATTCTGTTGAAAAATTCAAACTGCTTGGTTTCAGGTCCCTCCCAGACGACGAAGACGTCGTCGATATACCTCAGCCATTTAGTTATATGGCTGGTGTATTCGACAAGGTCCTCGTCGCCGAGGAGGGACAACTCCCACTCCCCCAGGTACAGGTTGGCGTAAGAGGGGGCACAACAGGTCCCCATAGCCACACCCTGCACCTGGAGGTAGTGGGAGTTATCAAAACAAAAGTAATTGTGATGCAGTATAAAATGCAGGCCATTCAAAATGAACCTAACTAGAGCCGGATCATATTTGGAATATTGTTGCAAGGCTCTTTGCACAGTGGCCAACCCCTTGGAATGGGGAATGCTACTGTACAGCGCCTCGACATCTATGGTCACCAGGATCGCATTCTTAGATAGCCTCAATTTGCTGATGAATTGCAGGAATTGTATAGTGTCTTTGACAAAGGAGGGTAAAGCCAGAACGAGGGGTTGCAGATATGCATCTATGACACGGCTTAGGTTTTCAGATATGGCCCCATTGCCAGAGACAATAGGGCGACCTGTAGGTTTCATCGGGTTTTTATGTATCTTGGGTAGACTGTAAAAGGTGGCCACCCTAGGGTGTGGAGTTCTAATGAATTCATAGATGTCCCTGGTAATTTCCCCTCTACGGAACGCCCGGTCAACCATATTGTAAAAGCTGGAATTATATTGATTAATGTTGAGGACTGAGATTACTTTGTACCATTCTTTGTTTTTCAATATATCCAGGCACATTGAAACATAGTCGTCATTGTTCATGACGACTACGTTTCCTCCCTTGTCTGAGGGTTTTATCACGATTGTGGAGTTTTTTATGAGGCTTTGGAGAGCTGCGTTTTCACCATAGGAAAGGTTAGTCGGTTTAGAGTGAGTTTGTGGTAGTTTGGATATGTCACGGATGGTTTGCCTTAAAAATACTGCAACATTGGAATTGATACTTGACGAGGGAAAAGTCGTAGAGGCTTTTTTGAACATCATAAGAGGATTCGGGGTCGATCTGTCAACCTCCTGCAGTAAGGCGTCCAGATCGACCTGATTTATTAGATCCACTGTGTTGTTTTCTTGATAAAGGAGAGTTAGGTCTCGTAAGGCTCTACATTCCTTCATACTAAGAGGAGGCCCATCCACAGCGTCGCCCTCCAGGTCCTCCCTAGTATGCAGGTATTTAAGTAATAACCTGCATGCAAAAAGTTGTAAATTGGTAATTGTTTCGAAAACATCGAAATGTTGTTCTGGGCAAAACGTTAATCCACGGGACAGAAGTAATATCTCACTAGGTGACAATTTAGTGGAGGATAGATTAACTACACTTAGGTGGTTTGTTGTATCCGCACCACAAAGGGGTCCAAACCCTTGCCTATTTTGTGAGTTTGTGGGGACACTGGTCCCCGAGGGGAGTTTAAAGCTTTTTGTGAAGCTACTTTATTTGGGCCAACAGAGGGGATAAAGTTTAGGAAGTTCCTGCGTAGGTACAATATTGCTGTTGGGTTCAAAAGGTATTACCCCGCCCGTCTCTGCAGTGCCATCATTTGTCGCACTGCGGCCAGGTTGGGTATCATAAGGGGCTGCTTGTATAGAAACAGTATCCATCGCACGTTTTTTAGGATCGTGTTCCGGAGAATTCCTAAAGCTGCGATCCCTTTTCTGTTGTGTTTTACTCCGCGCCTGGTTGCGTTGTGAGGAGTTTTTACGTTCAGGTTCGGGGTTGGGAGATGCCCGAGATTTCGAGGTTGAAATGTTCTTTTTGTTTTTGGGGTCCTGACGTGGTTGATTATTAGATGGTGACCCATAGTTCCTCCATCTGTAAGCATATCCCTCCGAAAAAGCATGTTTATCCCTCCAGAATTGCATTTCTTTATTGCGTAGAATGTTTTTATTAAACGTCGAGAGATTCTCCTCAAGACGGGTTTGAGATTCAGCGAAGAGGGGGTGTAGGGCATATTGGTTTAGTGTTTGTTCCAGTTTACTGATGATGCCATCTAGGAGGGCAAGCTGTTTGCCATATTCCCTAGATAGAATCGAAATCATCTCCCTGGAGCATGCATTGAGGTTGGCCTCCCACTCGGTCTTACATTCCTCGCTTATTAAATCAATGTTTGGGAAAATTTGAACACGTAATCCGTAAGGATTAATTTGTTCCTCGAGGTATCTGCCAAAACTCTTGACATGCCAGAAGAGGGCAGATTTCCTCTCGAGTACCTTGGTCAGTTTTTGAAATAGTGTCGTAATCGACAGGGTTTTTTGATCACCCTGTTCGAATGAATTCTCATACTGAGACATTAGATTGGACCAATCGGTCCCTGTAAACTTGCTCATTTTGAATCTCAAACTGCAATCTGTTGGTGGCTAAGATAAGTGTTGCGATAGTATATGCGTGAAATACACAAGATAAAGAAACATATACCAGGATTGTAAGTACCAGTTAAATAGCCAGTTCGCAGTTCATGTCTAGACTCGAGTGCCGAAAGGCGGGGGAAGGTGTTTAACCACCAAAAAAATCAAAACAACTAACAAAGGCACTGAAGTGAGTATAGACAGGTTGGCCACACACCCCAAAATTGCAAAAAAACTATACGAGAACCCCCTAAAGGGGCTTTAAAGCAGCCAGAATACAATGTTTGTAGTTGAAAAAATTCAATTTTATTGGTACAAAAAATATCTAAATAGCATATTGTAAAAAGGTCACTGGGAATAGGTACTGACTAATCGAGTCATGATCTGAGTATGGCATACCATTATAATGGACAAAGCATACAATTAAACCAAAAACTAGGCGCAATGCATAAAATGGCAACCAAAATTGACTTTAAAGTGAATTCTTAAAAACAATAGCAACACATATTGCCTATGATACCATGCATGTGTGTAGGGTAACAGAAGTTGTATACGTTAATCCTGACGCGTTTCGACCCTTCCCGGGTCCTCTTCAGAGGATAGTTACCCCCTAAAAAAAGATCAACATATGTCAAATATAGCGTCAAAACCAATAGTACCAGACTTATGCGCTTGCACCATCGTATTAAAGTTGTCAAAATCGTATAGTTACCTATTGTGGAAATTGTGACATTTTCACATGCAGTTTAGGTATTATAGGTCGATCCGGACGCCTTACTGCAGGAGGTTGACAGATCGACCCCGAATCCTCTTATGATGTTCAAAAAAGCCTCTACGACTTTTCCCTCGTCAAGTATCAATTCCAATGTTGCAGTATTTTTAAGGCAAACCATCCGTGACATATCCAAACTACCACAAACTCACTCTAAACCGACTAACCTTTCCTATGGTGAAAACGCAGCTCTCCAAAGCCTCATAAAAAACTCCACAATCGTGATAAAACCCTCAGACAAGGGAGGAAACGTAGTCGTCATGAACAATGACGACTATGTTTCAATGTGCCTGGATATATTGAAAAACAAAGAATGGTACAAAGTAATCTCAGTCCTCAACATTAATCAATATAATTCCAGCTTTTACAATATGGTTGACCGGGCATTCCGTAGAGGGGAAATTACCAGGGACATCTATGAATTCATTAGAACTCCACACCCTAGGGTGGCCACCTTTTACAGTCTACCCAAGATACATAAAAACCCGATGAAACCTACAGGTCGCCCTATTGTCTCTGGCAATGGGGCCATATCTGAAAACCTAAGCCGTGTCATAGATGCATATCTGCAACCCCTCGTTCTGGCTTTACCCTCCTTTGTCAAAGACACTATACAATTCCTGCAATTCATCAGCAAATTGAGGCTATCTAAGAATGCGATCCTGGTGACCATAGATGTCGAGGCGCTGTACAGTAGCATTCCCCATTCCAAGGGGTTGGCCACTGTGCAAAGAGCCTTGCAACAATATTCCAAATATGATCCGGCTCTAGTTAGGTTCATTTTGAATGGCCTGCATTTTATACTGCATCACAATTACTTTTGTTTTGATAACTCCCACTACCTCCAGGTGCAGGGTGTGGCTATGGGGACCTGTTGTGCCCCCTCTTACGCCAACCTGTACCTGGGGGAGTGGGAGTTGTCCCTCCTCGGCGACGAGGACCTTGTCGAATACACCAGCCATATAACTAAATGGCTGAGGTATATCGACGACGTCTTCGTCGTCTGGGAGGGACCTGAAACCAAGCAGTTTGAATTTTTCAACAGAATCAATGTGAACGATCGAAATCTGAAGTTCACAATGACCCACGATTCCCACAGCGTCACCTTCCTAGATGTCTCCGTTTCGATTACAGAAGAAGGACATCTTTCCAGCACTTTGTTTCGTAAGACAACTGCTGGCAATACGGTCCTTCATTCTGACAGCTTCCACCCGACCCCATTGAAAAACTCGATCCCATATGGACAGTATTTGCGCCTTCGGCGCAACTGTTCCAGTGACACCTTATTTATTAAGGAAGCAGAGGGGCTCCAAAATCGACTGTTAGCAAGAGGCTACAGTAGATCCTGTCTCAAAAGAGCTTATAATCAGGCTATTGGATATTCAAGATCTCAGCTACTTTTCAAATCTAAACCATCTCCAAGCCCTGGATGTAACCCTACCCGAATTACCATGCGCTATTCCCGTCAACATCAGGCTATCAGAAAGATCATAGAACGTCATTGGAGTATTCTCACCGATGACCCCAAGTTACGTGAATTTGTCCAAGATAGACCCAGTATAACGTACAAAAGAGCTATGTCACTGCGGGACCAGCTTGTCCACAGTGAATATACCAACGATAACAATAGAGTCAAACATTGCCCCACAGTGGGTTCTTTCCCCTGTGGACACTGTTCGTATTGCTCACTCATCAAACAGGATAAAATCTTCGTTCTGCCGAACGGCAACACTTTTACACCAAAACAGTTTGTAAATTGCCGTACTCGCGGTATCGTATATTTGATGGAATGTGAATGTGGTGCATACTATGTGGGGAAAACCAGGCAGGAGTTCGGAAAACGCATTTCCCAACATGTTTACAGTATGGAGGTGGGGAACCCATAGGAGGCATATAATTTTCACACATAATTACAAAGTTCCCAAAGTTACCTTCGTGGCCCTCTATAGAATAAACATTTCCAACAGAGGTGGCGACTGGAATAAGTCTCTGCTGCAAAAAGAGCAGAGATGGATATTCCAGTTACAAGCCACCTCTCCACCAGGCTTAAATGAATCAATTTCATTCGCTCCCTTCTTGCAGGGATTTTCATCGGGGAAGACACAATGATTTCCTTCTGGCGTCCCCCCCCCCCCCACCCTTTCTCCCTTTTTTTTTTTTTTTTATTATACTCTATTGTATTCTTTCCTCCCCACATTGCGTCTTCGGATCCGTAGATATCACTGCCTGGTTTTCCCCACATACAAATATCAAAACAAATGTTTGTATATTATGCTAATATTGTCTTTGTTTTTCATTATGCTCATATGTACGAGATGCATATTAATGTACATAATACAATGAATCATGTGCTCTGTATCGTTTTATCTCCGGTAAATGTAGCCTTAAATAGTTCGGAGTTTTTTAATTGATTCAATGTTTAAGATTATGAAATTTTTGCTTTTCCTTTGTCTTCGACTACATACCAATATGATTGCGCAGGTTATAGTAAGTCATTGCCTTTATAACTATGCAATCATGTCAAGGCATACAATACCATGTATGACAGGACGCACATAAGACGGCCAGTCAGCAGTCAATCCTTGGCACACAGACTATGCACTTAGCACCTACAGATGGGGCATGTAAATGGCTAGTACTATGCCCTATCACTATCACCTCCATCTCTGCCCAAGAATACATTGGTGGCAGGATGGCCTTGTGTTCCCCCCATCTCCCTTGGTCTTTGTGTCTCCCTTTTAGGGGCGGGGGTGGACCTCTTTTAGTGTCTTCCTGGCAGGGTGAGACAGGAGACGTTGGGGCCCCGCGTCTCCCAACATGTCCACTAGGTGGTCTCACCTGAGTTGGATGTTTCTCTCCCTGCCAGCGGCGTCCCGGATCCCTTCTGGACGACGCACTCACGAGCGCGCGCCCTACGGCGCGTGCGCGTGACGTAGCGGCGCCTGCGCAGTTGCGGCGGAAGCGACGGGGGCGCCCGGAGGTGTATTCCTTCCCGGAACGCCGGGGGGATCACACGGAGGAGCACCGCTGTGTTGCTCTTTCCCCTGATGGATGGGGAAGGGGAGGGATGCTGGACATATCAACACCTGAAGGGAGTTAGCCAATTGGCACTCCCTATAAATATGGGAACCATTAGGTGATATTCATTGGACTTTTTTCAAATCGAAGACAGGTCACACAGACTGACAGCAAACACTGGTAAGCACCAACAAAATGAATGTGATATTTTTCCAATGATTTGGTTCCTTTTTGAATCACTGTTGACTATGTCAGATTGATTCATATTTTATTTATATTTCCAATTAATTTAATTTTTCAGCATTCAGAACCTTTTTTTTCCATTCAGCTCAGCCTAACTAGGTAAATAGTCCCCACACCTTCAGTATATTCCACCTCACAGTACGTCACCTGCACTATTTGTTTTTTTCGTTCACCGTTTTTTGCACATGTTCATTGCACACCTTTGCACATTTGTTTCACCAAGCCCATTCACTCCTGCTTCCCCTCATGTGTTTCCCCCACTTTTTCCCTCTTTCCCCCCCCCCTTCCCCACACCCCTTCCCTTCCCCTTTCCCTTTTCCCCCCCTCTCCCTCCTTTCCTCCCCCTTCCCCCCCATTCACCCATGCTTCACTCCTTTTCTTCCACCCCACTTGCACTTTCCTCCATTTTCCCTTTTCCCCTTCTCCCCTCTTTCTTTCCCCCTTGCCCCCCCTCCCCCCCTTCTTTTCCCTCCCTTTCCCCTCTTCCCCCCCTCCCCGTTTTTCTTCCTTTTCTCTTGTTCCCTCCGCCCCCCACCTTGCTTGCACTTCACCTTTTCACCCCTTTCCTTTCTTTTTTCTTTTTCCTCCTCGCCAATTTCTTTCCTTTCCCACACTATTCATTCCATTCACTCTCCATCACTTCACTGTGATGGAGAGTGAACCTCTGGAGGTTCTGCGGGTGCTCTTACCTATCTTTGGCATACACCTATTATGGTACATGGGAATTTATTGGCAGTAGGGCATTTGCTATTCCCCATTTCATTCTATTTACACTTACACTGCTTTGGGTCATCTCTCCTTTTCTTTTCACTTCTTTCTCACTGCTTCCTTATTCTCCCCCCCTTTTTTTTCTCTTCACATATTTCCCTTCCCCTTCCTTTCCCCTTTCCATCTAGCTATGCTCTCTGCACACCCTTGGAATTACCATTCAATACCTTTATAATTTTTAAAGCTGGGATATTTCCCAACCCATGCAGAGCAATTTAGTGAATTCTTGCTCTTTAGCATTTAACCATATTTAATATTTTTTGGTAATAACCTACATTCCCCCTTTTAGATACCCTTCGGGTTGTTCGCTGCCCCTCCTTCCCCCCTATTTCCCCGTCCTACATGGGGGCTATTAGATGTGATCCCTCGTAAGACACACCTGGTCCACCGCCAGTTTTCCTGGGAGCTACTCTGACGTGGGGGAGACGGGGGAGCCAAGGAAAAATTGCGCCATTTAAAAACTTAACAACCTATAATACCTAAACTGCATGTGAAAATGTCACAATTTCCACAATAGGTAACTATACGATTTTGACAACTTTAATACGATGGTGCAAGCGCATAAGTCTGGTACTATTGGTTTTAACGCTATATTTGACATATGTTGATCTTTTTTTAGGGGGTAACTATCCTCTGAAGAGGACCCGGGAAGGGTCGAAACGCGTCAGGATTAACGTATACAACTTCTGTTACCCTACACACATGCATGGTATCATAGGCAATATGTGTTGCTATTGTTTTTAAGAATTCACTTTAAAGTCAATTTTGGTCGCCATTTTATGCATTGCGCCTAGTTTTTGGTTTAATTGTATGCTTTGTCCATTATAATGGTATGCCATACTCAGATCATGTCATGACTCGATTAGTCAGTACCTATTCCCAGTGACCTTTTTACAATATGCTATTTAGATATTTTTTGTACCAATAAAATTGAATTTTTTCAACTACAAACATTGTATTCTGGCTGCTTTAAAGCCCCTTTAGGGGGTTCTCGTATAGTTTTTTTGCAATTTTGGGGTGTGCGGCCAACCTGTCTATACTCACTTCAGTGCCTTTGTTAGTTGTTTTTATTTTTTATGTATTTTGTTGGGATCTGGCAAAACATTACAGCCGCAAGCAATTTTTGATGAAATGTTTTCCTTTAGAAATGTCATTTTTACTGTTATAAACATGAGAAAGATGTGTCACTTTACAAGCAAACTAAGGGGACCCCCCAGGCACAATATTTAAAGGAATATTTCATTTTTATTGTTTCACTTTAAGCATTATTAAAATCACTGCTCCTGAAAAAACATCAATTTTTAAAACTTTTTTTTTGCATTGATACATGTCCCCTGGGACAGTACCAGGGTCCCCAAACACTTTTTATGGAAATAACTTGCATATAAGCCTTTAAAATGAACACTTTTGATTTTTCACGTTTGTTTCTCATAGACTTTAACAGTGTTTGCATGTTCATACAAATTTTTTGTCTGTTCGCATGTTCTGGTGCCAACTGAACTGGGGGGTGTTTTGCTCATCTCTACTGCCCTACTTGATCACATCAGCTTAATCTCTTCATATAAAGCGTAATCACTCCAAATCCCATATGCTAACCATTGGACTCCCACCGCAATTCAACACCAAGATTGCTGGTGTCGCTCCCTTCTCGTGGGCTCCTCAAGATAAGCTTTCATACTTAGGTGTTCAACTTACGTCTCCAGCCTCTAAGATACAGGCTCTCAACTTCACAAATCTAACCAATACCCTACTAAAACAATGCTCTACCCTTAGATCTGGAGTTACCTAATGAACAGTTCGTAAATTCCCAATCGAAAATGTTTTCGTTACCACATGTTTTGTACCTCTTTTGCACACTGCCTCTCCCATACTACCAAGTTCAGCTCAGAAGGATCCAAACCATTCTACAGAACTTCATCTGGGACTCTAAAAAACCACCCCTCAGAAAAGAGACTCTTTGCATGTCACCTAAATGATCAGTCATGGGAGCTCCCAATCATACTGCCTACTGCAAAGCTACCATTTTTTGCCCAAAACGTATAGCTTTCTGGACTTCTACTTCCTCCTATATAATCAAACTCTCAATTACACTGGACTCAAAATTGACTCAAAATTAGTTTGTAATTGGTCTAGACTCCTGGCAAAGTTTTGAACTTTAGCACACATAATCACAGCAGCCACCCTAACAAAAAACAGGAATTGGAAACATGCGACATCCCCTGATGTTGCTTGTACTATTCAAATTCTAAACGAACATGCGTTACTCAAATTTATGTTTGCCAAAGCAAACTTACTTCTTAACAAGTTTAACTCTTCTTGGTCTCCATGGACCTCTCACCCTACTTGCAACCAACATCAACTCTAGCATCCTCTCACCTGATGTAATTAATCCAGTTTCTAAACTGCTCAATATATTCTACTAAAGTGTAATACAATTAAATGTGACCTTGTTTGTCCATCCACCTTACAGAGTCATCCCCCTTATCTTTTCCCTTATTTCCCCACCTCCCTTCCTTCCCTTACCCCCCTCTAGCCTATCCCTGGCTCCTCCCCCTCCTAGCCTTTGTGTCCCCCTTCATCCTCCCTCCTTCTCACCTTCTCCTCTACACCTTCCCCCTGATTACCTCATTTTGGGCCTCTGCCCACTTATTCTCTCTCTTTCACTATGATTACTTACAGTCAGGTCCATAAATATTGGGATATCGACACAATTCTAATCTTTTTGGCTTTATACACCACCACAATGGATTTGAAATGAAATGAATCCAAATCAGGTGAACGGTGTAGGAATTACAACAGTTTGTATATGTGCCTCCCACTTTTTAAGGGACCAAAAGTAATGGGACAATTGGCTGCTCAGCTGTTCCATGGCCAGGTGTGTGTTATTTCCTCATTATCCCATTTACAAAGAGCAGATAAAAGGTCCAGAGTTAATTTCAAGTGTGCTATTTGCATTTGGAATCTGTTGCTGTCAACTCTCAATATGAGATCCAAAGAGCTGTCACTATCAGTGAAGCAAGCCATCATTAGGCTGAAAAAACAAAACAAACCCATCAGAGAGATAGCAAAAATATTAGGTGTGGCCAAATCAACTGTTTGGAACATCCTTAAAAAGAAAGAACGCACCGGTGAGCTCAGCAACACCAAAAGACCCGGAAGACCACGGAAAACAACTGTGGTGGATGACCAAAGAATTCTTTCCCTGGTGAAGAAAACACCCTTCACAACAGTTGGCCAGATCAAGAACATTCTCCAGGAGGTAGGTGTACATGTGTCAAAGTCAACAATCAAGAGAAGACTTCACCAGAGTGAATATAGAGGGTTCACCACAAGATGTAAACCATTGGTGAGCCTCAAAAACAGGAAGGCCGGTTTAGAGTTTGCCAAACAACATCTAAAAAAGCCTTCACAGTTCAGGAAAAACATCCTATGGACAGATGAGACCAAGATCAACTTGTACCAGAGTGATGGGAAGAGAAGAATATGGAGAAGGAAAGGAACTGCTCATGACCCAAAGCATACCACCTCATCAGTGAAGCATGTTGGTGGTAGTGTCATGGCGTGGGCATGTATGGCTGCCAATGGAACTGGTTCTCTTGTATTTATTGATGATGTGACTGCTGACAAAAACAGCAGGATGAATTCTGAAGTGTTTCGGGCAATATTATCTGCTCATATCCAGCAAAATGCTTCAGAACTCATTGGACGGCGATTCACAGTGCAGATGGACAATAGCTTGAAGCATAGTGCAAAAGCAACCAAAGAGTTTTTTAAGGGATAGAAGTGGAATGTATGCAATGGCCAAGTCAATCACCTGACCTGAATCCGATTGAGCATGCATTTCACTTGCTGAAGACAAAACTGAAGAAAAAATGCCCCAAGAACAAGCAGGAACTGAAGACAGTTGCAGTAGAGGCCTGGCAGAGCATCATCAGGGACGAAACCCAGCATCTGGTGATGTCTATGCGCTCCAGGCTTCAGGCTGTAATTGACTACAAAGGATTTGCAACCAAGTATTAAAAAGTTAAAATTTAATGGATGATTGTTAATCTGTCCCATTAATTTTGGTCCCTTAAAAAGTGAGAGGCACATATACAAACTGTTGTAATTTCTACACCGTTCAAATGATTTGGATGTAAATACTTTCAAATTAAAGCTGAAAGTCTGCAGTTAAAGCACATCTTGTTCGTTTCATTTCAAATCCATTGTGGTGGTGTATAGAGCCAAAAAGATTAGAATTGTGTAGATGTCCCAATATTTATGGACCTGACTGTATATATCTGTATGCACTTATGAGACTCTATATAATGACATATTGAACACATTTGCTCTTTCTTGATGAACCAATAAAGACATATTGAAACTAAAAAGTTAAACCCAAGCTCAAGGCTTGATATGATCTTCTGAGAGCGGGTGAGAAAATTATTTACTTGGAGTTTGTTTTGTTCTAATTTTTGGGATTCACTGGATTCATGTTGAGATTCTTTTTGATGTCTGGTGTCATTTTAGGAACAAAGATTGGTCCCAGTGCATAAGTCCCCCAAGCGGGGACAGTGCAGGAGTCCCCAGAACTTGTGCTAGCAGTTTATTGACTTACTTTATTTAATATAGATAAGCTAGGTGCTTGAAAAGAGACAAAAGAAGTAGAGGGTGAAATATTGGTGTTGGAAGACTGGGAAATGTGTCATGTTCGATCATGATGCGATGTGCACTTAGATACAGATACATGAAGACCCATTCTTTTGTTCTTGCGTTTATGGGGCCCTAATCTCTCATTGTTGTTGTATGTGAACAACCTGTGAAGAAGGAATAGAAGAGAGTGATGACCCATCAGAGTCATTAGGATCATTAGTAGGATTATTTTGTTGTGAAAATGTTCTGTTCCTGTGTCTCCTATTGGTATCATATGACCATTTATATACTAGGTTGGAATTAGCTCCCATGCGGGGGGGGATTGTTGTGTGCTAGGTACCTGTGGAATTTGCCAGGCCAATGCACTGGCAAGCTGGCTAGGGGCGTCATGCCCAGTATTCATCGTGCCTGCGCGTGACATCATTTTTCATGCATCCACGGTAGCCTCAATTGGGCGTCCGCACTTCCATCTGTGCCATTAAATGCCAAGGGAGGTGGAGGGGTATAAAAGGGATCCTCGCAACCACTGACATTGTGGTGTCCAGCCCCAGAAGGGAAAAATTTGTGCAAAGACTGTTAAAGTCTATGGGACATGAACGTGAAAAATCAAAAGTGCTAATTTTAAAGGCTTGTATGCAAGTTATTGCCATAAAAAGTGTTTGGGGACCCGGGTACTGCCCCAGGGGACATGTATCAATGCAAGTTTTTAAAACGCCCATTTTTTCAGGAACAGTGATTTTAAAGCGGGGTTCCACCCAAATTTTGAACAATATCTGTATGTATTCTCTTCCTTGCCTAGATGCTGACATGCCGTTTAAAAAAATTTAAATCGCCGTAATTACCTTTTATTTTTCTATTCTTCTTTGCACTTCCTGGTTCTCCTCCCGTGGGAGTAGGCGTGTTTCAAGCCTCTCCCAGACTCCTGGGAGCTAGTCTCAGGCTTCCCAGGATGCCACTGAGCATGTGCGGGAACGAGCAGTGAATGCTGGAGCACAGCATTCACCACATCCAGGAAATAAATGCTTGTGGGCTTCAACTGCCCACAATGAAGATGGAAACCGCCTGCAGTGAATAATATAAGTTATTCTTTCTGACAAAATCTGACACAGGCAGACATATTACACACAATATGTGAGTATGTAATGCTGAGAAGAAAAGTTTGTGAATGAACTAAAAAAAAAAAAACGATAGATAGGTGGACCCCCGCTTTAAGAATGCTTAAAGTAAAACAATAAAAATGAAATATTCCTTTAAATATCTTTCCTGGGGGGTCCCCTTAGTCTGCCTGTAAAGTAGTGCATTTTCCCGTGTTTAGAAAAGTACAGCAGCAAAATGACATTTCTAAAGGAAAAATATAAATAATATACATAAAAAAGCATTGAAAAAAATGGCGTGGGTTCCCCCCGCCCAGTCCATACCAGGCCCTTTGGGTCTGCTATGTATATTAAGGGAAACTCCAGGCCCAATTTTTTTTTTTAAATGGCGTGGGTGTCCCCGCCAAAATCCATACCAGACCCAAAAGGCCTGGTATGGACGGGGGGAACCCATGCCGTCTTTTTCTTAATTCGGTCATAGGGCTCCCCTTAACCACTTCAATACACTATATTATATATATATTATATATTGTACACTGCACTATATACCCTGCACTGTATTATATATACTACACTGAGTGCACTATATACTCTGTCCTGCTGTATATATACTACACGGACTGACTGCACTATATACTCTGCTGAAAATTGGGCCTTAGGTGCTGGTGGTGGCAGAACACAGTAAACCCCTCACAGTTACTCTTGTTGGGTGCAGGAACAGTCCCTGCTGTTAAATATTATTTCAAAAATTGTAATTACATACCCCTGTTAAACAGGGGCAGAAACATTGGGCCTTAGGTGTTGGTGGTGCCAGAACACTGTAACCCCTCACAGTTACTCTTGTTGGGTGCAGGAACAATCCCTGCTCTTAAATATTATTTCAGAGGCTGCTTGCCCTCCTTTAGTGGCCTGTGAGCCTCAGCATGATGCTGCCACCACCATGCTTCACTGTTGGGACTGTATTGGACAGGTGATGAGCAGTGTCTGGTTTTCTCCACACATACCGCTTAGAATTAAGGCCAAAAAGTTCTATCTTGGTCTCATCAGACCAAAAAATCTTAATTCTCACCATCTTGGAGTCCTTCAGGTGTTTTTTTAGCAAACTCCATGTGGGCTTTCATGTGTCTTGCACTGAGGAGAGGCTTCCGTCGAGCCACTCTGCCATAAAGCCCTGACTGGTGGAGGGCTGCAGTGATGGTTGACTTTCTACAACTTTCTCCCATCTCCCGACTGCATCTCTAGAGCTCAGCCACAGTGATCTTTGGGTTCTTCTTTACATCTCTCACCAAGGCTCTTTCTCCCTGATAGCTCAGTATAAACATCTTCCATTTAAGGATTATGAAGGCCACTGTGTTCTTAAGAACCTTAAGTGCAGCAGAAATTTTTCGTAACCTTGGCCAGATCTGTGCCTTGCCACAATTCTGTCTCTGAGCTCTTCAGGCAGTTCCTTTGACCTCAGGATTCTCATTTGCTCTGACATGCACTGTGAGCTGTAAGGTCTTATATAGACAGGTGTGTGGCTTTCCTAATCAAGTCCAATCAGTATAATCAAACACAGCTGGACTCAAATGGAGGTGTAGAACCATCTCAAGGATGATCAGAAGAAATGGACAGCACCTGAGTTAAATATATGAGTGTCACAGCAAAGGGTCTGAATACTTAGGACCATGTGATATTTCAGTTTTTCTTTTTTAATAAATCTGCAAAAATGTCAACAACTCTGTGTTTTTCTGTCAATATGGGGTGCTGTGTGTACATTAATGAGGAAAAAATGAACTTAAATGATTTTAGCAAATGGCTGCAATATAACAAAGAGTGAAAAAATTAAGGGGGTCTGAATACTTTCCGTCCCCACTGTATATATATATATATATATATATATATATATATATATATATATATAAAATACACTGCCACTAACTAACCTGCCTGCCTAATCTAGCTCAATCTCTCTATCTCTGTCCACTAGGGATGAGCCGAACACCCCCCTGTTCGGTTCGCACCAGAACATGCGAACAGGAAAAAAGTTCGCTCGAACACGCGAACACCGTTAAAGTCTATGGGACACGAACATGAATAATCAAAAGTGCTAATTTTAAAGGCTTATATGCAAGTCATTGTCATAAAAAGTGTTTGGGGACCCGGGTCCTGCCCCATGGGACATGGATCAATGCAAAAAAAAGTTTTAAAAACGGCCGTTTTTTCAGGAGCAGTGATTTTAATAATGCTTAAAGTCAAACAATAAAAGTGTAATATCCCTTTAAATTTCGTACCTGGGGGGTGTCTATAGTATGCCTGCAAAGGGGCACAGCAAAATGACATTTCGAAGGAAAAATTCCATTTAAAACTACCCGCGGCTATTGCGTTGCCGACAATACACATAGAAGTTCATTGATAAAAACGGCATGGGAATTCAACACAGGGAAACCCAGAACCAAAATTTAAAAAAAAAAATGAAGTGGGAGTCCCCCTAAATTCCATACCAGGCCCTTCAGGTCTGGTATGGATATTAAGGGGAACCCCGGCCAAAATTAAAAAAAAATGACATGGGGTTCCCCCTAAATTCCATATGGATTTTAAGGGGAACCCCGCGCCAAAAAAAAAAGACGGTGTGGGGTCCCCCCAAGAATCCATACCAGACCCTTATCCGAGCACGCAACCTGGCAGGCCGCAGGAAAAGAGGGGGCACGAGAGTGCGGCCCCCCCCTCCTGGACCGTACCAGGCCACATGCCCTCAACATTGGGAGGGTGCTTTGGGGTAGCCCCCCAAAACACCTTGTCCCCATGTTGATGAGGACAAGGGCCTCATCCCCACAACCCTGACCGGTGGTTGTGGGGGTCTGCGGGCGGGGGGCTTATCGGAATCTGGAAGTTTAAAGGGATATTACACTTTTATTGTTTGACTTTAAGCATTATTAAAATCACTGCTCCTGAAAAAACGGCAGTTTTTAAAACTTATTTTGCATTGATCCATGTCCCCTGGGGCAGGACCCGGGTCCCCAAACACTTTTTATGACAATAACTTGCATGTAAGCCTTTAAAATTAGTACTTTTGATTTCTCCCATAGACTTTTAAAGGGTGTTCTGCGGCATTCAAATTTGCCACGAACACCCCAAATTGTTCGCTGTTCAGTGAATTTGCTAACAGCCAATGTTCGAGTCGAACATGAGTTCGACTCAAACTCGAAGCTCATCCCTACTGTCCACTATAACACACTATATGGCCGCTGTGTAAGCAGCCTTATATAGTGAGGGGCATGGACTTAGTCCTCCTGAGCCATGATTGGCCAAAGGCACCCTGCCTTTACCAATTAGGGCTCTCGCCTAGGAACGTGCTGTGATTGGCCAAAGCATGCAGGTCAAATATATGCTTTGGTCAATCATCATACAGCAATGCACTGCAGTCTTGCAGTGCATTATGGGGTGCTCAAATTTGTGTGAACGCCCCATAAAAGTTGCTGTTCGCGAACGGGCGAACACCCGATGTTCGAGTCGAACTTACGTTTGACTCGAATTCGAAGCTCATCCCTAGTCAGGAGACTGAGATGGCCACTCCAGAGCCTTCACTTTATTCTGCTGTAGCCAATAACAGATTGACTTGACCTTGTGTTTTGGATCATTGTCATGTTGGATTGTCCAAGTACATTCCATGCGCAGCTTCGTGACTGATGAATGCAAATGTTCCTCCAGTATTTTTTGATAACATACTGCATTTATCTTGCCATCAATTTTGACCAAATTTCTTGTGCCTTTGCAGCTCACACATCCCCAAATCATCAGTGATCCACCACCGTGTTTCACAGTAGGAATGGGTACCTTTCATCATAGAATTTGTTGACTCCTCTCCAAATGAAGCGTTTATGGTTGTGGCCAAAAAGCTCATTTTTGGTCTCATTACTCCAAATGACTTTGTGCCAGAAGGTTTAAGGCTTGTCTCTGTGCTGTTTGGCGTATTGTAAGCAGGATACTTTGTGGCATTTGCAATTCGATCATGCAGCCCATCTTTCTTCATGTGCCTCCTTATTGTGCATCTTGAAACAGCCACACCACATGTTTTCAGAGAGTCCTGTATTTCACCTGAAGTTATTTATGGGTTTTTCTTTGCATCCCGAACTATTTTCTTGGCAGTTGTGGCTGAAATTTTAGTTTGTCTACCTGACCGTGGTTTGGTTTCAACAGAACCCCTCATTTTTCACTTCTCGATTACAGTTTGAACACTGCTGATTGGCATTCTCAATTCCTTGGATATCTTTTTATATCCCTTTCCTGTTTTATACAGTTCAACTACCTTTTCCCATAGATCCTTTTACAATTCTTTTGCTTTCCCCATGACTCAGAATCCAGAAACGTCAGTGCAGCACTGGATGAAAGATGCAAGGATTTGTCAGGAGTCCTGAAACTCATTGACCGTTTATACACACACACTAATTACAAGCAAACAGATCACAGGTGGGGTTGGTTACCTTTAATAGTCATTCAAACCCCTTTGTGTCAACTTGTGTGCATGTTATCAGGCCAAAATCACTATATGTAAACTTTTGATCAGGATCATTTGGGTAATTTCTGTTGCCATTAGGATTTAAAAAGAGTAAACACAGTTGATTGATAATACATGGCTTCTGTCAAACACTAACCATGAGTGAAAGAAAAGTTTTTGTGTTATCATTCATATGCTCTGAAAAATGGGCAAGAAATCATAAATTCTTCCAGGGTATGTAAACTTATGAGCACAACTGTATTGGATTTTTGAGAACTGCAATAGGATTAATCAGCATGAATCATATTTCATGCTCTCTTGACCTCGTCACATCTTACTTTGATACATTGGTAGGCAGAATATTCAGTCCCTGGGTGGTTTGCATACCATCATCAGTGAACCTACTATTCATTGTTATTTTTTTCTTAGACAGGCTAACTTTGGATCCTATATTTCCTTGAGACACCTCCTAATATACAGTCCACTATATTGATTTTATTATATCCACATTGGGGTATATCATCATTAAGGTAAAAGGATATATATATGTATATATATATATATATATATATATATATATATATATATATATATATATATATATATATATATATATATATATATTTTGTTTGGCAGCTTTTGATGAATGATGCCAGTTGTGACTATTAGGTTGTCTTTAACTTCTAGAGATTATGTATGCATAACTTATAAAAGACTCCTGAGGAAGCCATAGCCTGGCGAAACATGTCGAGCCGAAGTTGCTGCATTTGTCCATAATCGCATAGGATACTACTGTATGATGGTTTTAGACATGAAATGTTGATTTTAAAATGCTCAAATAACATTTTGTTACTTTTATAAAACAACTTGTTTGTGTGGCATCTTAAAAATTCCAGTTTTCTATATTCATCAATATTTTGATTATTGAGGGATGTGGTGCCTATGACTCGCTGACACCCAACAATCTTTGCATTTTTGTGTATATGGGGTTTTCTATTTTTCTACTGGTTGAACTAGATGGACTTGTATCTTTTTTCAACCTAACTGTAACTTATTAAATACTACTCAGAGAAATTATATAACTTTTGGGTACAGTTTTGCATGACAAAGTCTTTGTCTGCTACTCAACAACCTCCTGTGTGTACGGTATAACATGGCCACTGTGACATAGAAAAAGAAAATGTGCCCTGCCACTATATGGTGTGGCACAACCACCACTTTCTCCAGAAGATCCTTCTCACCCCCTCTATCTCCATGTGCAGAACCTCACTCTAGACCTGTCTGATATTTTTATTTAAGGGGATTGCCTAAGGTTAACAGTAGTTATGGCAATAGGGAAAATAAATAGGTGTTGTTAAGGTTTACACTATATTACCACACATTTATGTGGTGACATGCTGCAAATAAAAGCTTTGACTGTTCCAGAAACTAGTGTACATTGTGCACACACAAAAAAAGGCTTAACTTTATTGTGAAAAAAAAAAAAAGGCTTAATCAAAAGAAAAGAGAATATACCGCCTCTCAAAAAATAAACCATAAAACATTAAACGCAACCCAATTTTAGGTAACAGGTAATTAAAAAAATGAATAAACTTGAAGTAATTGAAAAAAAAGATTGCAGGGAGGTGCCCAACAGCTAAACAACATCTGTTGCTGACATGCAAAAAATGGTAGCCATCAAGACTGTTGGATCTCTGAACTGTGAAGTACACAAGAATATTTAGCCCACTACACTGAAATCCACAGTTATTTAATGCAATATACCAGAGTATAGCACCACATTGCAACTAACTCTCCCTACACAGACTATGGACTCTCCCTAAACTCCAACACACACTGACAAATTTCTGCCGGGAACCCACCCCTTTATACTGAGGGGGCTGGCACATGACAAAACCATACATTATAGGCCATTTTAACCCAGCTGACCACAGTTGAAAGGCAAAGCTATTATTGTTACAAATAATTTAGTGTGGGCAATTTACACATTAATTCACTGGAACTGCTTGCTGGAGCTGCCACAAACCTATGGTAGCTGTGAAACTGAACCTCATTCCTAGCGATAAGTTATACCACCAAAATAAAGCCTTGTGCGCTCCCCCAAAAATATACTACTTTGGCCGATGCAAGTACGCTGAGAGCCGCAGAGTTTATATGTTATGACGTTTTCTTTTTACCTGTAAGTAGACTACAATAAAGACTGTGTGTTTTACATCTACGGGCTTCACTATTGTTGCTTTTTTCCTTCCATTTGGGTTATAAATCCTGTTGGTGAATGTAAATTACATTCATCTCTTCATGTGAGTCCTGAGGTTTTTCTGAGATTGGTGTAGCTGGATATCCTTATGACCTGCCTATCATGCTTGGAATGTGCCATTTGAATCCATCACTGACCCCCTCTTTATGCACATTGAAGTTGGTGGAGGTTCTACATCATCTTTACCTCCTTTATACTTGGACTGTTACATGTTTTATGAATTATTGTAGCGCTGCATTTTGGACTATAATTTTTTGTTTGATGATTCAACAAACTATGCTGGCTGCTTTTTTCCTTGCATTTTAGTTAGCGCAGATATCTGTTCATCCTGTTTTACTATCATAAGTAAATTAATGGAAAATCTGTACATACATATATCAATCCCAAAGTTGCTTTGGCCCATATACAAGAACTGGTGCAAACATGACTAAACTATATCTCTATGTATAAGTACAGTATATAATATATAGGCAAACCCACAAACATCAGCAGTGCTGCAAGAAATCAGCAATGCTTTAATGCAACAAAGAAAAAAAAAGGTGAAAAAATGGCAACTGTTTATGATAAACAGTGCTTTAAAAACTAGATGTCATTTAAATATGGTTTATGTGTGCTTTTATGAATCACTTTAGTATTGTATAAGCATGCTTGAACTATTGAAATTATAATATACACAACTTCATGAAATAAACTATATTATTGTTCCCTAATGTTAATGTCATTTCATGCTTAAAGTCTTATATAACAGCATTTTTGAAGATATCCATAAAAGTAAAAAACATTTAAAATGATTGTAAAGTATTGTTTTTTTTTTAAATAAAAATAGCAAACATTATACTTACCTGCTGTGTGCAGTGGATTTGCACAGAGCAGCCCAGATCCTCCTCTTCTTGAGTCCCTCTTCTGTGCTCCTGGCCCCTCCATCCTGTCAAGTGCCCCAACAGCAATCAGCTTGCTATGGGGACACCCGAGCCAAGTCACAGCTCCCTGTATCCATTCAGACATGGAGCTGCGGCCTGGCCACGCCCCATCTCTCTCCTGCTTGGCTGACTGACTTTGATTGACAGCAGTGGGAGCCAATGGCACCAATGCTGTGTCTCAGACAATTAGGAGGGAGAGTCTCAGATGGCTGGGACACTCGTGGACATCGCTGAATAGAGATGGAGGCTCAGGTAAGCATTAGGGGGTGCTGGGGTGGCTGCTGCACACAGAAGGCTTTTTATCTTAATGCATAGAATTCATGAAGATAAAAAAACCTTCTGGCGTTACAACTCCTTTAAAAAGATAAGCCTACTAACACAATTGATTTTTTCCTCACAGTACCCATCTAGACAGTAATAAAGTGTTAAATAGCTAAGCAATCTTTATAAAGCATTGTTAAAATACTTCTTACCACCTACTGTGAAAATTATGGTCATGGTTATGCAGTGATGAAAAAATAAGAATGTTCAGTGGGAGCTGTCTCTGCCAATTTGCACTGTCAGCATTAGCCTTATAATATAACACCAGTGAAGAGCAATGGATGAGAAGTGAGAGCAATCAGCAAGCTTTCATTTAGTGAGATGGAAGAGCCTGTCAAAGGACAAACAACTAATCATCTGCAGAGTGATGTATCTGACCATATTCAAATATATCACAGTGACCAAGTAATGCTTACATTTCATCCAATGCATAGATAAACTAGCTGTAAAGTATGGTGTCAAAGCTAATAGATCATTAACTGCCTAATTTGTGGGAAACTAAGCAAATCTGTTTGACCTCTCCTGTGAAAGAAATAGATGACGCTGATTGTGTTTCTCAGCCTAAATTTATTGCATTTATTTTTATTTCAGTTCATGCCTTCAATTGTCACCTCATTAAATAAATCAAGAAATTATATATGTGTTAATTACACCACAGATAAGATAAGCAGTGATTTAGATCTTAAGCAGATGATTACTTTTCACTTTATGTAGCATGCTCAACTTTGTCCCCAATTTAAATGTTCCCTTTCTCTCTGGAGAGGAAATATTTAAATGTACATATTGTGTTAATTGCATTTACAACTGCAGGTTTCTAATTTACTGCAGGATATGTTACAGAACAGCACATTAAGGCCTATACATGCCTAGCAATCAACTGGGAGCATGAAGCTTTACCCATTAAAAAGCATTTATTTTATTGTATTTGTTATTCTTATTATTAGATCAATTCAACACATATTTCACATTGTTTTGCATAACAAGCAGACTTACTAGGAATGATTTATTAAAGGAGTATAGGCTATTTACTTTCAAAACTGAATGTTCACTTAAGTCGGCCATTGATGAAGCAATTTTCTTTCCTGCAACCACGGGTTGAATTCCTCATCAACACAATCAGTGTTGATGAGGGAATGCCTCCCGTGGAGTATGGTTGCCACCACATCCCTTTAAACCCGAACACATATTAATTACATAGCTTCTGTGGCTGATTAAGGTGGTAATTAAACTCGCTTGGTGCCTTATCTGCATTTAATTAGCCTCAGAACCTGTGTAATTCATATGTTTACTTTATTTTTCATTATGGGCACTTAGATTTATTGGTGCAATGTGTATTAGTTGTCGGAGGAAAAGGAAGATTTGTGTGGACTGGTGGAGAAGGTGTATTGATAGGAGTGCATTTTTTTCCCAGACTGTAAGGGTACTGTGGAATATTTAATTTTGATGGGCATCTGAGTGTTTTAGTTACCACAATAACCCTTATTATCAATCCATGCCTTTGGCTTGTGGTATGTGGTCAGGATACTGTCCCTACCCCATACACATCTCCACTCAGACAGAAAGATTGACCAACAGCAGCTAAAGACATACTTGCGGTCTGGCCATTATTTCCTTATAATGAAGGCATAATGAAGGAAGTTGTATATCTGTTCCATTATATTGTATTTTTGCACTAATTCCGCATTGCCTTATAAGGTTATACACATGCCATTCTTATGACTTCCTTTTATTTTCTACATTATAGTTTCTTAGACAGTTATTTTGCACTTAGCACTGAAAGCATTTAGCACTTCAGCATGTATTAATTTCAATGGCCAGAATAAATTAAAATACGGGCCAATTAAATAAATAAACTCCCAAACAGCAAATGCTGCTAAACTCTGCTAAACTCATCTAAACTGCTTTGAAAAAGTGCAGCTTAGGTAAGTTTTTATTGCTGTTTTTTTCCTGTCAGGAGATACAGCATTTAGAATAAATGTTGTATTATTTGATAATAAATAGTCTTTATTGTAGAAATTTTACATCCTTTTAATTTAATTACTTTAGAACTAAAATGGTATACATGATGTACAATTCCAAATCCAGATAAGTTTAAAATAGCTAAACTGAACTACTGTTACAGAAAGTCACGCAAATACATGGATGGAAAATGTTTTTTCTCCAGCTGCATTAAAAGACCTGAACAGTAATTTTTTTTCCTTTAGTTGGTACTGTAGTGTGTTGTGGGTGTGAATTTGTGTGTGTGTATGTATGTGTGTGTGTGTGTGTATATATATATATATATATATATATATATATATATATTCTACTATATTGCCAAATTGATGAGCGAGTTTGGGGTGGAGAAGCTTGACTGGTCTGCACAGAGTCCTGACCTGAACCCGATTAAACACCTTTGGGATAAATTAGAGCAGAGACTGAGAGCCAGGCCTTCTATATATACTGTGCAAATCTTTTCACTTTTTCCTTAGTGAAGCCATTGGGTCTCAGTGCATATGCTCCTGGGCATCCTCGTTTGGCTTCCAGAGATCTTTCTCCTTATTCTGCTGCAATTTCTCTGCTTCCATCTATATATCTGCGCATGCATGTCCAAACCAGTTGGCCACTGCACACTATCTTCTCTGTTTTTATGTGCTGCCTAGGGATGAGCTCGTTGTTCAGGTCGAACATAAGTTCGACTCTAACATCGGGTGTTCGCCCGTTCGCCAAAAAGCGAACATTATGGGGCATCCGTTGAAAATTTGAGCGCAGAGGAACACCCCATAATGCACATATTGGGTTTGATTTTTTAAAAATTTCAGGCTTTTCAGCTAGAGGAGAGATGTGGAGATTTATAGACCCCAGATCTCTCCATAAGGAGGACCTGTCATGCCCTATTCCTATTACAAGGGATGTTTACATTCCTTGTAATAGGAATAAAAGTGATCAAAAAAGGGAAAGTATAAAAAAATAAATAAAAATAAAAATAAACAATAAAAAAAATAAATAATTGAAAGCGCCCCATCCCCTCGTGCTCACACGCAGAAGCAAAAGCATACGTAAGTCACACCTGCATATGTAAATGGCTTTCAAACCACACATGTGAGGTATAGCTGCGAACATTAGAGCAATAATTCTAGCCCAAGACCTCCTCTGTAACTCTAAGCTGGTAACCTGTAAAAAAACTGAAAGCATTGCCTATGAAGATTTTTAAGTATCATAGTTTATTGCATGTAAGGTATCTTTTTACTGGGCGTAAGATCATCTTTCACATTATACAAAAAAATTGGAATAACTTTATTTTTTGATTCATGAAAGTGTTTTTTTAACCGGTTCAATACCGGGCCTTTTCACCCCCTTCCTTTCCAGACCAATTTTTAGTTTTCAGCGCTGTCGCACTATAAACGACAATTGCGCAGTCGTGCGACGCTGTTCCCAAACAAAATTGACGTCCTTTTTTCCCCATAAATAGAGCTTTCTTTTGGTGGTATTTGATCACCTCTGCGGTTTTTATTTTTTGCGCTATAAACAAAAGAAGAACGACAATTTTGAAAAAAACACAATATTTTTTACTTTTTGCTAGAATAAATATCCCAATTAAAAAAAAAAATAAAACATTTTTTCCTCAGTTTCAGCCGATACGTATTCTTCTACATATTTTTGGTAAAAAATTTTTATTTATGGCATTTTTTAAAAAAAAAATTTATTTATTTTTTTTACTAATAATAGCGGTGATCGCAATTTTTTTTTTTCGTGACTGCAACATTATGGCAGACACATCGGACACTTTTGACACATTTTTGGGACCATTCACATTTATACAGCGATCAATGCTATAAAATTGCATTGATTACTGTGTAAATGTGACAGGCAGTGAATGGGTTAACCACTAGGGGGACACAAGGGGTTAAATATGTTTCCTAGGGAATGCTTCTAACTGTAGGGGGTGGGGACGTACAAGAGGAGGAGACCGATCAGTGTTCCGCTGTTCTGGGAACACAGATCGCTCT
The DNA here is from genome assembly GCA_037952925.1 of Lithobates clamitans. NCBI lineage: Eukaryota > Metazoa > Chordata > Amphibia > Anura > Ranidae > Lithobates > Lithobates clamitans. The sequence goes on along the minus strand of JBBGZY010000056.1, from coordinate 9,174,938 downwards.
CCTCTGAGCTGACAGGACGTGGATCTGTGTGTTTACACACACAAATCCACGGTCCGGCCCGGTTAACGTTCAATCGCGGGTGCCAGGCGGACATCGCCGTCATATGATGTCCACCCAGGATGGGAGATCCCATCTGTGGACGTCATTTGACTATAGGCGGGTAGGGAAGTGGTTAAACGAAAAAAAAACATGTTTGGAAAACTGCTGGGCAAATACCATGTGGTATAAAAAATATTCAACAGCTGCCATTTTATTCCCGTGGGTCTCTGGAAAAAAACAAACAAAAATATATATGTGTGTGTGTGTGTGTGTGTGTGTGTGTGTGTGTGTGTGTGTGTGTGTGTGTGTGTGTGTGTGTTTGGGAGTTCTAAGTATAAGGTATTTGGGCAGACATTCATTAAACCATGTGGTCTGACCACACTCCTATTTCAGACCCCTTTCACACTGGGGCACTTTTAAGGCATTTTAGCGCTAAAATAGCACCTGAGAAGCCCCTCTCATGTCACCCTAATGTAAAAAGCCCTAGTGCTTACACAATGCGGTGGTGCGCATACAGGACGGGAAAAAAAGTCCTGCAAGCAGCATCTTGCAGTATACACCGCTCCCAAAATGCCTTACCCATTGATATCAATGGGCAGCGCTGTAGAAGCACTGCAACACGGGTGCTATTAACCCTTTCTTTGGCTGCTAGTGGGGATTAAAAGCACCCCACTAGCGGCTGAAAAGTGCCGCTATAACAGCGGTAAATCGCCGCTAAAACTAGCAGTGCTCTACTGCTAACACCCGCACCGCCCCAGTGTGAAAGGGGTCTAAGTGACACTGACAGAGGATCCAAAAGTCAATCCTTCTATGTTATGACCTAACAACACTTTTCTCCTTTTTTCAATAAGAAATGCTTCAAGCTGGGGCAATAACTTTGCCTAAGCCACCCCCTAAAAGTTTCAGGCCTATCTCACCTTTAAACACCAATATAAAGATCTATGCTAACACTTTAGCTAGCAGACTAGCTGACATTCCCCCCCTACCTAATAAACCAGGTAACCAGGCTCCGGAACATGACAAATTTTTAATCCTCTTAAAGTTGTAGAACACTGCAGAATTCCCTCTGTCTTCTTAACCCTAGATGCTGAAAAAGCAATAAACAGACTACACTGTGAATCCTTACAGACTGTCCTGACAAATTTGGTTTTCTTGGTTTTGTGAACTCTGCTATCTCAACTTTTTATACCTTACAATCTGCCCATGTGTATACCTCAAATGTTTTATCAGATCCCTTTCATATTACAAATGGGACTAGACATGGGTGGCCATTATCACATTTTCTTTACTTTAGTAATGGAACCCTTGGCAGCTGCAATCACATTAAATCCCTTGATCACTGGTAATAATATTGCCAACTGCTCCCATAAAATCAGATTGTTCGCAGATGATGTGATATTGACTTTAACCTATCTGGCTCCTTCCCTGACTGAAGTGGAAACAGAAATTTAGCTTTGGTGCTATATCACATTATAAAGTTTATGTGACAAAATCCTCTGCGCTGCCCATTGGATTTACTAAGCCTTTATTACCTTCTCTCAAGGCACAATTTTCTGTCTTATTTAGGTATTACTTTGGGGATTCCCTCTATTATATAAAATATATGAGGAAAATTATCCAAAACTCTTAACATTTATTAAATGTGAGTTAACTTTGATAAAAAGATACAACATTTCTTCGCTGGGCCAGGTAACGACCTATAATTCTATTCTTCTACTATTTACTAAATTATTGCACTCCCGAAACACGTCCACTAATCCCCCATGATGGGAGCCAGCACATGTTGACATTAGGCATTGGATCAGGAGGGAAATCCCCATTTTGACTCCCAATTTGTGTGCATCTTCAAAATTTGGCTTTTACAGGGGTGACATCACCCCATCTGATGAAGGCAAGATCAACACCGTTTGGACATACTAATGTCTGATATGCTTTCACTTTTTCAAAGTTGAACTTTGTAAGTTCCAGAGTTGTGTATGTTTTATGGTTTTAAACATGCCTGTTTAACCCAAAAAAGGTTATTTTTACTGTCAAACACAAAAATGTTATACAACAAATATGTTGGTTTGTTCAAAAACCCTTTTCTAACGCACATGTGAATGTGCACAGAGTAAAATGTTTTATACTCAACAATGTGTGGCTTCTTCTTTCAATGCTCAATACCAGTTTTTGGAGTAAGTTGGTGTTTACAGTGACAATGGGGGTTATTTACTAAAGGAAAATCCACTTGGCACTACAAGTGCAGTTTCAGTGCACTTTCAAGTGCACTTGGAGTGCAAAGTGGATTTTCCTTTAGTAAATAACCCCCACAGTACTCTAAAATTTGCCCCAATAAGGCCATTTTCGGGACTCAAAACAATTAACTCATGGTGCTGAAAGGGTTTTTTTTATCATTAATGCATTACATACATTAACAACAAAAACAAGGTGTGTGTGTAGCAGACCCACAACATAATATTTAGCTGAAGAAGAGATTGTATCATGTATCCTCATGTATCAAATAAATTCACCTCATGTATCAAATAAATTACGTTTGCACTATTGAAGAAAATGGCCAAAAAGAAAAGCCCATTGGAGAACTTAGGAGACAGCTAAAAGAAACACAAGCAGTAAATCAAATTAGTTCAGTTTAAAAAAAATATTTATTTAAAAAATGTATCACACATTTGCTGGCATATCAATGCCCCTCCTACCCACAAAGTATTCCAGATATTTTTGACAGACTTCGTGGGCGCTTTGGGGGGGGCAAGCCAGAACAGCCAGCTTCAAGTGCCATCAGGGTTGATTGATCTGGAAATCCAGCCTCAGGCCCAACTGAGGCCACATAGTTCATAGCATTTCTCCTTAGAAAGTTGTGCCTAATGCAGCATGCAAGTACTATATGGTTTAGTTTATATTCTGCCATGCAGATTGGCGTCAGGAATAGGTGGAACCGGCTGGCCATTATGCCGAAAGCATTCTCCACCACTCTTCTGGATCTGGCCAGCCGCTAGTTAAAAACCCTGTGGCTCGGGGTGAGGGTCCTCAGGGGACACAGACAACGCAGACAAATGGAAGACCAGCCACGTTGTCTTCTGCAGGTGGCAATCCCAAGCCACCATTCTGGAGCTGTCTGTAGAACTCGGTCTGGGCGATGACTCCACCCTCCGACATCTGGTCATTCGTCCACATACAAAAACTCGTATGTCGCTGACACCACCACCAACGCCATTATACTATTAAACCCCTTATAGTTGTAATAGTATGACCCCAAGTTAGGGGGTGGGACAATGTGGACGTGTTTCCCATCGATTACCCCTCCACAGTTGGGAAAGTCCCACCGCTGGGCAAATTGGGAAGCCACAGTCTACCATTCCTGTGGCGTTGAAGGAAACTGTGGAGTCAAACAAGAAAAAAAAATTATTACTTTTGCACATAACATTGCAAGTCCTCGCCCCCTCTGATGGCCCATTGTAAAAATTTTAGGGGGGGGGGGGATGTTTTGGACAGGTAACCCTCTCCACTTCATTGAGAGCTGGATACATACATAATGTGTGTTACTTTGGCCAGCCCCTCCTTACTTACACTAATGGCAGCCCACTGGACAGGTAAGTGTCATAATACAAAAATAAGAATACACAATGTACAAATTGAAGCACATTTTTACATTCTGCAATTACCTATCAAGATAATAGGAGAACAAAACTTTAAACAGTACCATTTGAAAGTATTCAGGCAGTGTCAGGAAAGCCCTCTTGCAAATATCCCAGCAAACTAAAGTTTAAAGGAATGCCTGTGCACAGAAGCGCCATCTGGCGATCGCGCACAATAGCGCCAATAGTGCTAACGTGCGTACGCGCATGCGCAATAGCGCCAATAGCGGCGCCCTGTGACAGCACTTGGCGCCAAAGAGGCTATTTAAAGAGGACTGTTCCACTGCTGCCTTGCTGTCCGGTCTACAGCGTTCCTGAAGACCCCTTGTGCCCTGTTACTTGCATTTGCTACCTGATACCTGTTGGACTGTTCCTGACTACTGTTTGCTGCCTGCCCTGATCCCGGCTGTTGAACTTTGACTACTCTGTTTTCTGCCCGCCCTAATCTCAGCTTTTGGACTTTGACTACTCTCCCGGATTTACCTTCTGTACCTGATCTGCCCGCCTGTATTTGCCCTGGCTTGCCTGTACCCTGCTGTCTACCTCCTGCTGCTGGACTACAAGACACCTCCCTGCTGTCTACATCCTGCTGCTGGACTACAAGACACCTCCCTGCTGTCTACATCCTGCTGCTGGACTACAAGACACCTCCCTGCTGTCTACATCCTGCTGCAGGACACCTCCCAGCTGACTACCTGATTCAGCTCTCTGCTCCAGCCTTCCAGTCAGGCACTTGTGCCCCTTCGCACTCCTGAGCCCCTGTCATCACTACCAGAGGTTCCCGAGTCGGAGGTATACGAGAGGCCATTCCCTGCATTCCGGGCTCCACCTACCAGGTACGTGACAGTACTGGACAGCCATGTCCGAGCCCAAGCAGGGGGCGTCGCCCATGGAGGACTTATGCAGTCATCTAGCTGGACTTACACAAGCTGTCAAAGACTTACAAGACGGTTATAAGCAACTAGAGGAGCGTGTCCAAGTTCTCTCTAATCCAGCTCCGGGTCCATCTGCTGCTCCCTCTGTGGTCATGCTGCCGCCTGAACCCAAAGTACCTACACCAGAAAGGTTTTCCGGGGACCACAGCAAGTTTAGAGCATTTCGTAATGCCTGTGAACTCTTCTTTGCATTACACCCAGGACTTTTTCTTTAGAAACCACTAAAGTAGGGTTTGTAATCTCCCTCCTACTAGGCGAACCTCTGGCATGGGCCCATCGACTTCTGGAGCAGAAGAACAATTGCCTCGACCACTTGGGAACCTTCTTCCAAGCCATGGCGCTCTTGTATGAAGACCCACAACAGGCAGCCACCGCAGAAGCAGCACTGTTCTCACTTCAGCAGGGCTGTAGGGCGGCGGAGGACTATGCCTCTGAATTCCGACGTTGGAGTTCCGACACAAACTGGAATGACGCCGCCCTACGCTACCAGTTTCGCATGGGACTTTCTGAACCATTAAAAGATGAATTAGCCCGGGTAGGCAATCCTGCCACACTTGAAGACCTTATCAACCTGTCAATTCAAATTAATAGACGTTTAAGAGAATGCAGGGCTGAACGCGCAACTGGTCCCTCTCGCCCAGTGTGGATGTTACCACGTGTCCCTAACCCTCCTGCGCACTCCTCTACCGACACTTCTGAACCGATGCAACTCGGCCTGATCCGTCCTTCTCTCACCCCTGAAGAAAGACAGCGCCGGCGGGCTAACAACCTCTGCCTGTATTGCGGGGAATCTGGACATTACGTGAGGACTTGTCCAGGAAAGACCTGTAAGCATACTACCCTCTATTCAACTTCCTTATCTGCTATGTTTAACAATGCCACTCACCTGGCTGTTCCCAGCTCTCTGCAGCTTCCAGGAGGGAACATCCGGGCAACCGCTATAATTGATTCCGGGGCCTGTAGCGGATTTATGGACTTATCATTTGCTCACAAGTTCCAGATCTCTCTACGACGCAGAGCACAGGGACTGTCTGTACACCTGGCCGACGGAGCTGCTATCAAATCTGGGCCCGTAACACAAGAGACAGTTCCTCTAGACACCATCATTTCCGGCAACCACGAGAAGTACCACGCCTGGACATCATTGAGTCACCCCTGTTTCCCATCATACTGGGTATGCCCTGGCTCAAAGCTCACAACCCACAAATTGACTGGTCTACTGGAAACATCAGCTTTTCCTCTCCTTACTGCCATCAACATTGTCTACAAGGATTTACTACTGCTCCATCTCCCCTACTTTGTCTTGAAACCGATGTTGAAAACTGCCAAACCGTTCCAGAAGCATACCATGACTTCCTGGATGTGTTCAGTCGGAAAGGGGCAGAAACACTTTCCCCACGTAGACCCTATGACTGCCCAATCGAACTTCTTCCCGGGGCAGAGGTCCCCTTTGGGCGAATCTTTCCCTTAGCCGAGATGGAGCTTGCCACACTTAAAAAATACATTGATGAGAATCTGGAAAAGGAGTTCATACGGCCTTCCACTTCACCAGTTGGGGCAGGAATCTTCTTTGTGGAGAAAAAGGACCATTCCCTACGCCCTTGCGTAGACTATCGGGATCTTAATAAGATTACAATCAAAAACCGGTACCCTTTACCCTTGGTACCCGAACTATTCCAGAGGTTGGGAAGTGCAGCCGTATTCACCAAACTTGATCTTCAGGGAGCATACAACTTAGCCCGGATCCGAAGCAGGGACGAATGGAAGACTGCCTTCCGCACCCGCTTCGGACACTTTGAATACCTGGTGATGCCTTTTGGGTTATGCAATGCTCACTTTCCAGCACTTCGTGAATGACATTTTCAGAGACTATCTTGACCTGTTCATCATAGTATATCTGGACGATATCCTGATCTTTTCCTCTTCTCTGCCTATCCACCAAGAGCATGTCAAGAAAGTTCTAGCCCGGCTCCGCCAACATGGCCTATACGCCAAACCCGAAAAGTGCGAATTTGAACGCCAAAGCATTCAGTTTCTGGGTCTAATTATTTCCATAGATGGCATCAAGATGGATCCGCAGAAGATCTCTGCCATCTTGGAATGGCCAGCTCCGACAGACAAAAAGGGAATACAGCGCTTTGTGGGATTTGCAAATTTTTACCGTAAATTCATCAAGGGATTCTCTTCCATCATCACTCCCATCACAAAACTGACTCGTCAAGGCACCCGGTTCCAATGGTCTCCTGAAGCTCAAGCTGCTTTTACTTCCCTGAAAGACCAATTCGTGTCGGCCTCTGTCCTGAAGCACCCCGATCCAGGCTTACCCTACATATTGGAAGTAGATGCCTCCGAGATAGCGGTGGGAGCAGTACTCTCGCAGAGACAGGGCCCCAAGGCCCTATTGCACCCAGTGGCATTCTTCTCCCGCAGGTTAACAGAACCCGAAAGAAATTACGATGTTGGGGACAGGGAGCTACTAGCAATCAAGGCCGCACTTGAGGAATGGTGCTACCTCCTGGAGGGAGCGGCTCATCCTATTCTGGTATACACCGATCATAAGAACCTGAAGTACCTGAAGGTTGCCAAAAGGTTGAAACCACGCCAGGCCAGGTGGGCACTTTTCTTCACCAGGTTCATTTTCCACATCACTTACAGACCAGGATCAAAAAATACCAAACCTGATGCCCTGTCCCGGATTTTCAGTGAACCTGAAGTTCCTCCTTCTCCAGACACCATCCTTGCTCCTGGGAATTTTCTGATGCTCCAAGGAGACTTGCTGTCTCAAATTAGACAGGCGTCTTCAGCAACTCCCCTTTCAGCAGATGTCACCCTACAGTCCAGAGATGAATTACTATGGTACAAGGATAAAATCTTTGTACCCCAACAAACACGGGTTGCTGTTCTTAAATCTTGCCATGATCACAAATTAGCTGGCCACTTCGGGATACACAAGACCTCCGAACTGCTCCAACGCACATTTTGGTGGCCTCAGCTAGGGGAGGATTGTAAATTCTACATGGAATCATGCACTACCTGCATCCAAAACAAAGGCAGCAAGACCAGGACGTGGGGGTTGCTAAGACCTCTTCCTGTTCCAGAAAGACCATGGAGGATGATCTCCATGGATTTTATCGTTGAATTACCACCATCTGAGGGCTACACCACTATTTTCGTAGTGGTCGACAGACTTTCCAAAATGAGCCACTTCTTACCCATGAAAGGTACCCCCTCTGCTTCAGAGACTGCGAGAGTTTTTATTAAAGAAATCGTAAGGCTCCATGGCATACCAGCAAACATTGTGTCTGATCGAGGGGTACAATTTACCTCCAAGTTCTGGAAAGCTCTATGTGGATCTCTAGAAATTGACCTCTCCTACTCTTCTGCTTACCATCCTCAGACTGATGCCCTGTACACACGGTCGGATTTTTCGATGGACAATGTCCGATCGGAGTGTGTTGTCGGAAATTCCGACCGTGTGTGGGCGCCATCGGACATTTTCCATCGGATTTTCCGACACACAAAGTTGGACAGCAGGAGATAAAATTTTCCGACAACAAAATCCGGTCGCGTCAATTCCGACCGTGTGTGGCCTGTTCCGACGCACAAAGTGCCACGCATGCTCAGAAGAAATTCTGAGACGGGACAGCTCGTTCTGGTAAACTTAGCGTTCGCAATGGATACAGCACTTTCGTCACGCTGCAATGTTCAAAATGGTTTAATACAGCGCACTCTCTTCTTCTTTATAATGTGACAAGAATTAAGTAGTTTTGCTGCTCATATTCACACACACTTCTCACAAACTTCTTTCGTTACTATTTATCGGGATTCCCTCAATATATTTTGATTTCTCACATCTGACAACATATTTTTGTATATTATTTTTTTTTTTTTTTTTGCCTTTTTAATGTAGAATCTTTTTTTTGTGTTTTTTTTTTCTTTTTCTTTTTTTTTTTTTTGGTGATTTTTGATTTGTACTCCCGAAAATGTTTGTGTGTTTTTTGTGACAAGTTCCCACAACACCATTTGATATGTTGTTCTATTTAATCTGTAGGAGATTGTTTGTTTGGTGTTGTTGTCCCTTGTTAATTTCACGTTTTATGTTAGAAATGTACCTGAATACTCACCAACAAACTGTCCTTTTTGGATGAAAACACACACAGGAGAGTAGAATTTACCTAAAAAAATTTTTTTAAGGGGTCACAACTATAAAAAAACCAAAGAGGGAGGCAACGCTGGAGAAACTGCAGAAGTGGGTGAAGCCTTTGACCCCCAGGGCAGACATCAATTATTTAAAAGCAAAATTGGTGGCCTGAGGAGTCCATATCTAAGGGAGTGCAGTCTGGTCCAGAAGTCCCAGAGATCCGGAAAGCAGCAGATGACATCTGTGTCCCCAAGCTGTGGTCATACAAGAGACTGCAGCTTTTGCCAGACCAGACTGAACCCAGGGCAATCACTCTTTGGTCTTCTTTCCACGCTTCCTTCCATGCTGTGGCTGTGGTGGTGGAGTTGTGGCAGCAGGAGGAGGAGGAGGAGGAGGAGGAGGAGGAGGATCGTCGATCTCAATGACATCCGTCTTGGGTGTCAATTCCCCACTCTCCCCCTTACGTAGGACTTTATAAATCAGGTCCTCAGAGAGCTTGCGTTGGCCCTCCTGCAATTTGGTGGCAGCCATGCAGGCAAAGGCCTCTGCAGGACTGGGGAAGGCTCTGAGGGACGCAGAAGCCTCCTGGATCAGCCTGTATGCTGAATCCTGCACAGGACTGGGAGTAGCCTTCCTGGCCCTTTTGTATGGCAGGTGGAGGGGAGGGACCTGAGACTCAGTCAGGCTGCGACTTGTCCCAGGCTTCTCTTGGCTGACACTTAGCCCCGCCTCCTCCTGGCTGCCACTAATCCCCGCCTCCTCCTGACTGCCACATTCCACAACCTCCTCCTGGCTGAGGTCTTCCTGTGTATGAAAAAGGGACATAGTTTTAGTATTTTTTTCATCAATCACACACAATTTTCACCTCCTGACTGCTGCAAATTGAATGTTAACAAATATAACAGACTATCATTCTGAGCCCAGCATTTTGCATTCTTGTCCCAATTTTGGATGCCCACTACTGTCTATTGATATGTAAAACACTTTTTTCAATCAGCAATTAATGATCAATAATAACATCTAGTAAACATCATTTATTTATTGCCCAGAAATCTGTAGAAGAATGCTATACCTGACTCCAGCTGGGCTCCTCCACTTCTTCCTGGCTGGAAGGCCCAGGTTGGACATCGGAAGCCTCAGCTGGTATGGAAGGAAGTGTGGAGAGGGATTCCCTGACTTCAGTGTGGTCTGACAGAAACCGCAGTCTCTCGTAGTATCACAGCCTGGGGACATAAACGTCATCTGCTGCAGCTCCGGACCTCTGGGAATCTGTGACCTTCTTGCGCTCCCTAAGATAAGTGCTCCTCAGGCCACCAATTTTAGCTTTTAAGCAAGGGATGGTTGCTGTGGGGACCACCGGCTTCACCAACTCCAGCAGTTTCTCCAGCGCTGCCTACCTCTTCTGTTTGTGATTATAGTGGGGGTGTCTGACCTGCCACAGACAGGGCAGCTCCCTGTACTTGTCAATAAACAGGGGCAGGAAATTGTGGTCGTTGAACCCATCCATTTTCTCTGCAAGACACAACACAAGACAAACCCTAATGTCAGGCCAAACTCCCCTAATCTTGTTACAATATAGGCTTCCATTTCGAAGCAGTATAGGCCCAAGTTTAGATCCTACCTTCGTTAGCACGATCGGCGTCTCCGATGCTCCTTCCTCCGCTCACAGATCGTATGTAAGAGACGCGCGTGTTACGATTTATACACACTGCGCATGCGTATAACTCCGCCCGCCCCTGACGTTCTTTCTAGTCTATTCCCCTTCCCCCGGCGCAGTGGGGGAAGAGCACATGGCAGATAGACAGCAGGATCGTGCTAATTGTAGCATCGAGGAAGAGGAGGAGGAAAGGCCGGATCCGGACACGTCCCGATCCAGAAGGAGATTGAAGGACTCAAATATGTCCTTTGGGGAGATGTTGGAGATGGTGGACATCCTGAAGAGGGCTGACTATGATGGAAAGTATGGGCCTTACCCCAACCACAATGTCCGAAAGGCCAAGATCATGGCGAAAGTGGTCAGGAGTCTGCACCGGAAATTCGGGGTATGACGATCGAAAGATCAGCTCAGGAAGCGGTGGTCGGACCTGAAATTACGAGAACAAGAGCAGTACAGAAAGATCCGGAGAGTGCTGCAAAAAAGTAAGTAGTTGTGCTGTGTTCCTATTCTTTTTGGGTTTATTACGTTCGTGCTGCTCCATGTGCTTTTAGGAACTGTTGTACAGTTTAAAATGGCAACTTTCATGTTCATGGGCACATTATTCATTCGGATCACACATTTTTATTTCGGACTATAAAATACCATTGTTTAGCCCATATGCATTTGGCCACCATTTTGACACCCTATACTTGGCTTCAAATAATTAGGTTGTGTAGATGGGTTTGTTACTAGAATGAAATGCAAACTAGATTGTGTGTAAGGAGAGGACACTGAGCAGCTGTTTTCACATCTGGACACTGGAGCACTAGTGTGGGACAAAAGAACACCATTTTTATTAGGGGGGCCACACAGGTGCTCCAGTGTATACTATAGGGGTGACTCCATCTGGGAAGCTTGTACCAAACAGGTAAAGTATTGCAGCTTGACAAAGGCCACTAAAAAATATACATCTTGGAACTCGGCTAAAATAGATCATTGTACCCCACTTCCAAGCAATGTTTCATCTTTATAGTTCTGACATTAAATATCTGTGTGCTAATTATACCATTTTTGTTTTACATGGGGGAGAAAAGACTCGGAGGACACCCCTCATCCGAGGAGATCAGAGCCCCCCCCTCTGGAAGAAGGGGAAATCCCCCCAACACAATATGAGCAGGAGGAAGAAGACGTGGTGGAACTAGTCACCACAACAGGTGAGTGTCTGCGACCACAGGCTCAGATAAGAGGTGGATGGCGGCATTTTTTTGGAAACCTAATTTATTTTGGGGTTCCTCTCTTTTTAGGTGATCGTGAGGTTGTGGATGAAGATTCTTTCACATCAGAAAGTGCCCAGATCCTGATCGGGGAGATCATGGGGTGTAATTTACAATTGGAAAACATCAAGCAAAACATCAATTATGTTATTCCAAAATATAAAAACATCATTGATGTTTTGGGGCGAGTTTAAAACCCCTCCAAATCACTTTCTTCTTTTGTGTGCTACAATGTGTGAAATGTTTTTGTGATTTTTCCCAAAGCCAAATTTGGAGGATGCACACAGTGTGCCAACATGTGCTATCTGCCATCACGGGAGATCAATGGACGCGTTTTGGGGGTGCAACCCCTTCCTCAATAATAAAGTAGCTGAGAGGAAGGGCTTTCTCCCCCAAAAAAACATATCCCTTGATCCCCCCTGATGGCAGATAGCACATGTTGACATTTGGAAATTTGTGTGCATCTTCCAAATTTGGCTTTTCCAGGGGTGATTTCACTCCATCTGAACGCAATATCAAACACAGTTCCTAAATACTCATGTCTGATATTGCCTTCAGGTTTTACCTAATGTGAACTTTGTAAGATCAAGATTTGGGTCTTTCTTGTTGGTTTTACACAGGCCTGTTTTCTATAAAATGGACAATTTGATTTTGGATAATGACACCACAAAAATTGATATACAACAAACATGTTGGTTTGTCAGAAAAACCTTTGGTAAATGCACATGTGATTGTGCTGGTATTAAAAAGATTGTTCATCAAGAATGTGTGGATTATTGTCTCAACGCTACAACACTTTTGGGGTGATGTAATTGTTGTTTTATGAGAAAATGGGGGTAATTTCCTAAGGGCAAATCCACTTTGCACTACAAGTGCTGTTTCAGTGCAGTTGCAAGTGCACTTGTAGTGAAAAGTGTCTTTGCATTTAGTAAATAACAGCCAACAGTGCTTTGTATAAGGTTACACAATCACGACATTTTCTGGACTCCACACATTTCTGTCAGGGTCAGCTAAAACAAACACAAGCAGTAAATGTCCACAAAGAAGAGCCTGGGGGGAGATGCCTGTCGAGAACCTGAGGTCCTGCAGGCTTCTCCCTGTGGTCAAATACCGCAGGGTAGCGATGAGCCTCTGCTCCGGAGTGATGGCTTGCCTCATGCAGCTTTCCTGCCTGCTGATATAGGGGGTCAGCGAAGCCAACAAACGGTGAAACACGGGGTCTGTCATCCTGAGAAAGTTCCTGAAATCATCAGGATTATTTTCACGGATCTCACGGAGCAAAGGCATATGAGAGAACTGGTCATGCTGAAGCAACCAATTCTTGGTCCATGAACTCCTCCCCACCCTGTTCATGGACTGGACTTGTGTCAAGGTCAGGACCCCAACACCAAGCCCCTGCACAGCACGAACTGTACGAGGAGTACGCATAAGAAACATGGCTAGAAAACGGTCGGCTGCTCAGAACGAAGTAACAGAACGCACTGAAGAACAGCAAGGCCTGTGAAGAGCGACCTGAAAAACAGCAACGAGCAGGCAAGATCACACAGAAAACTCTGATACGAACTGACTGCACACACTGAAGAGCAGATACAAACCCACAAGCACAAACTGAAGGGCAGAAAACGATCTGAAAGCCACGAGTCAGAAAAAGCGTGAATCGTCTTTCACCAAATTTTTACTAACATGAGATTAGCAAAAGGAGCCCAAAGGGTGCCGCGCTTGGTTCTGAACCGGCCTTTTCTAGTCTCGTCGTACGTGGTGTACGTGACCGCATGGTTGTCGATCGGAAATTCCGACAACTTTGTGCGACCGTGTGTAGGCAAAACAAGTTTGAGCCAACATCCGTCGGAAAAAATCCTAGGATTTTGTTGTCGGAATGTCCGAACAAAGTCCAACTGTGTGTACGCCCTATGATGGTCAGACTGAACGAACTAACCAGACTTTGGAGCAATACTTACGGTGCTATTCCTGTTTTTCCCGAGATGACTGGGTTTCTCTATTACCTCTGGCTGAATTTGCCTACAATAACTCTGTTCACTCTGCAATTAATCAGTCTCCATTTTTTGCAAATTATGGTTTTCATCCTTTATTTTTGTCCAACAATGTTCCGGAATGTTCGGTGCCAGCTGTCCAGGAATCCTTGAGTTTTTTCAGTACTAACAACAAGCTACTACAAGAGACCATGTCAAAGACCCAGGAACGGAACAAGGCGACTTTTGATAAGAAGAGGAGAGGGGAGCTTAATCTGAAGATGGGGGATCATGTCTGGCTGTCTACCTTGAATCTGAAGTTGGCTTTCCCTTCCAGGAAATTGGGCCCTAAGTTTGTGGGTCCCTTCCCAGTGATAAGGAAGATCAACGATGTGGCCTACGAATTAAAATTACCCGAGTCATTTCATATTCATCCAGTCTTTCATGTGGCCCTTCTTAAACCTTCAGTCCCAGGTCCTTTCCTTCACCGAAACACTGGTCCTCCTGAACCTGTACTCATTGACAGTGAGCAGGAATTTGAAGTGGAATCAATCATAAATTGCCGGAAAAGACGCAACCAGATTCAATATCTGGTCAAATGGAAAGGGTACGGGCCTGAGGATAACTCTTGGGAACCAGAGACTAACATCCATGCCAAAAGATTAATTCTAGCCTTCAAGAAAGCTCATCCTAGTAAAATGGCCCAGTTGGGCATCCGGAGGCTGCCCATTGGAGGGGGGCAATGTCAGGAAAAGCCCTCTTGCAAATATCCCAGCAAACTAAAGTTTAAAGGAATGCATGTGCACAGAAGCGCCATCCGGCGCTCGCGCAATAGCGCCAACGTGCGTACGCGCATGTGCAATAGCGCCAATAGCGGCGCCCTATGGCAGCACTTGGCGCCAAAGAGGCTATTTAAAGAGGACTGTTCCACTGCTGCCTTGCTGTCCGGTCTACAGCGTTCCTGAAGACCCCTTGTGCCCTGTTACTTGCATTTGCTAGCTGATACCTGTTGGACTGTTCCTGACTACTCCTGTTTTCTGCCCGCCCTGATCTCAGCTTTTGGACTTTGACTACTCTCCCGGATTTACCTTCTGTACCTGATCTGCCCGCCTATGTTTGACCCGGCTTGCCTGTACCCTGCTGTCTACCTCCTGCTGCTGGACTACAAGACACCTCCCAGCTGTCTACATCCTGCTGCCGGACTACAGGACACCTCCCAGCTGACTACCTGATTCAGCTCTCTGCTCCAGCCTTCCAGTCAGGCACTTGTGCCCCTTCGCACTCCCGAGCCCCTGTCATCACTACCAAGGGTTCCCGAGTCGGAGGTATACGAGAGGCCGTTCCCTGCATTCCGGGCTCCACCTACCAGGTACGTGACAGGCAGGCCCTTTCACTACATGCTTTGGGGAATTCATCCATAAATATGAACACAAAAGAGGTAGGTATAGTGTGTATGGGTTTGGCAAAGTCAGCAGATAGAGGATTGGTATCGGTTGACTTAGCGGTTGGTGGGGAGGGAGGGTTCCAAATGAGTTTGGGACCCCCAAAAAAAAGCCTCTTGCCCTCTGCCTGAATTTAAGGACAAAAATAACATTTAAACACATTTTAGGGGGTGTTTAGGGTAAAGCACTACAATGGAGCTGACAAAATACATTGTTAAGTGACTAGGCTAGGTGTGTATGAGCCCAGGATAGTATGCTAAGGAGGTTAGTGAAGGAAAATGCATGAGAACAAAGGGGACATTCACAGCATATTACAATCATGATAATTAAGGAATGAAGAAAGAAATGCAATACATTAGCAAACATTAAATACATAGAATGTGATGTTAAAGGAGAAAACTTACCTTAATATAGTCCTTCTGCAGGACCTGAATGATAGCAGAACAGGTCTCTGGAATAATGATCCCCAGAGCCTGGGGGGAGATGCCTATCGAGAACGTGATGTCCTGCAGACTTCTCCCCATCGCCAAGTACCGCAACGTGGTGACTAGCCTCTGTTCAGGAGTTATGACTTGCCGCATGCAGGTGTCCTGCTTTGTAATATAAGGGGACAGCAAAGCCAACAAACGGTGAAAAATGGGGTCCGTCATCCGGAGATAATTCCTGAAATCATCAGGATTATTCTCACGGATCTCCCGCAACAAAGGCATATAAGAGAATTGGTCACGCTGGAGTAACCAATTCTTTGTCCATGAACTCCTCTCCGCCCTGTTAATGGACTAGGCTTGGGTCAAAGTAAGAACCCCAACACCAAGCCCCTGCACAGCACGAACTCTACGATGAGTACATACCTGCAACATGGCTAAAAAACGGTCGGCTGGTCAGAACGGACTAACAGAACGCACTGAAAAACAAAAAGGCCTGAGAAGAGCAATCTGAAAATCAGAAACGAGTGGACAAGAATGCACTGAAAAGCAGATACGAACTGACTACACGCACTGAAAAACAGATACGAACCCACAAGCACAATCTGAAGAGCAGTAACGGACTGAAACACACAAGGCTGAAAAGAGCGAATCGTCCCTCACCAAACTTCTACTAATACGAGATAAACACGAGATTAGCAAAAGGAGCCCAAAGGGTGGAGCACTTGGTATGGAACTTCCCTTTTATAGTGCCATCGTACGCGTTGTATGTCAGCGCGTTCTTGGCAATTGGAATTTCTGACAACATTTGTGGGACCGTGTGTATGCAAGACAAGTTTGAGCCAACATCCGTTGGAAAAAAATCCAGGATTTTGTTGTCAGAATGTCCGATCCTGTGTACGCAGCACTAGAGTTATTGAACATTTCTTTAGATAACTATCCACCCCAATTCAGAACTGTAGTGTCCCATATATTAATTGCATCTTGGCTAGTCATTACTAAAAAGTGGAGAACTATCTTAGCCCCGACCATCTCAGAAGTGATTCATAGACTTAATGTTCATTATCGCTATGAGTGGGCCATAGCCCATAACTCCCAAAACATTATTTCTTTTGAAATCTTTGTGGGCGCAGAGGTATATTTCCTACCCTATTGCTTTATTGCACTCTTGGGTTGATGGAATTCTAACGTGTTGTGCTAGTGGTGTACACATTATCTTATTTTATTTTACTTTATTATTCTTCACTTTGTTTCTCTGTTTTTTTTGTTCATTTATTTTTTCTTTCTTCTGTTTAGTCTGCTACAATATAGTGCATATGACACCACTTCTTAGTCACTTCCCTAGTAACTATAATGATAGTGTTGAACAACACCAATATGGATGGGTAATATATTGCTGTATAAGATGTGTACTATGCCTCTGTGAACTTATTGCATTTTGGAATTTGCTAACATTGTCACAATATTGTTTTTATTCTGTCTGTGCAGTCTTCCATGTTGTTATTTGTGTGTAAACTTACTGAATAAAAATGTATTGGAACATAAAATGAACCTTCCCTAGAAATAAGCTTAGGTCCTTATAAACTTTCAATTCAACCCAAATTTGAACATACTTGGTCAATGATGCCACCCAGGATCTTTTTTTTTTACATACAGAAGTTGGTTGGGATCTTTACTTTTCAATTGGAGTAGCCACAAGCCAGCATCATTGGTTGGAGGATCAGATCGGCAGTGAGTCAACAATGTTGGGTGGAACTCTTAATGTGTGATGTAAATCTACATCCCTGAACAACATGATTGATGTTGGATTTACCTTGTGGACATTGCTTTTTCTTCAATAAAGGACATATTTAATTGTGGTTATTTCTATTTACTTGGTCAATTATTGCTGTGAAGAAGTAACAAGAGGTACTATGTACCCCATATTTTTCACACAGGAGCAGCAGATATCACAGGGAGGAACAGGATGTGGGGGTAAGGCCAGAGGCATAACTAGAACCTTCAGGGCCCTGGTGCAAGAAACCATGAAGACCCCTCTTGTCCCTGGCAGGGGCCCTTTCCTATCCACCTCTGCAGTCTTGGCTGCAATAGAGCTTCCCATTGAGTCACAAACTGAAGCACAGTTACTATGCTTCAGTTATGAATGGACACAGTGAGTGCGGTACTGATCACTCACTGTGTCCATTCAGAGAATGAAGGGTCCGGGGGGGCACTGTGAAAAGAAGGGAAAGTGTAACAAGAAGGTGGTAGTATGATGGGGCAGTATGACAGGGGTTGTAGTGTGATGGGGAAGCAGTATGATGGTGGGGTATTGTGACAGGAGGAGGGCAGTGTGACGAGGGGGCAGTATGACAGGGAAAGTGCAACAGGAGAGGGCAGTATGATGGGAGTATTGTGACAGGAGGGTGCAGTATGACGGGGGTATTGTGGCAGGAGGGGGGCAGTGTGACAGGTGGGTTGGAAGGCAGTGTGACAGGAGAAGGGTATCTGGGAAGTCTGACAGCAGGGGGAGTGTGATAAGAGGGGCCACTGTTAAATGAGGGGGGCAGTGGGACAAGAAGGGGTAGCATGACAGGGGGCAGTGTGATAAAAGGGGGCAGTATGACAGGGTCATTGTGACAAGAGGGGGGCAGTGTGACAGGAGAAGGGTACCTGGGAAGTGTGACAGGAAGCAGACAGTGTGAAAGAAGGGGAACAGTGTGATAAGAGGGGGCAGTGTGATGAGGGAGCACTATGAAAGGAGAGGGGCAGTGTAACAAGAGGGGGCAGTATGACGAGTAATGTGACAGCAGGAGAGGGAAGTATGACAGAAGGGGGCAGTGTGATGATGGGGCAGAATGATCGAGGGGTAGTGTGACAGGAGGGGGTGAGTATGCAGGGGGTGTATTGTGAAAAGGGGGCAATGTGACAGGGGGGAGTATGAGGGGCAGTGTGACAGTTGGGGGGCAGTGTGATAAGAGGGAGGCAAGTCTGACAGGTGGGGAGGGGCAGTGTGCAAGGTAGGGAGGGCAGTGAGACAGGTGGGGGGCAGTGAGACAGGTGGGGGGCAGTGTGACAGGTGGGGGGCAGTGTTACATGTAGGGGGCAGTGTGACAAGAAGGGGCAGTCTGACATGTGGTTAGGGCAGTGTGACAGGTGGGGAGGGCAGTGTAACAGTTAGGGGGGCAGTGTGACAGGTGGGGGGGACAATGTGAGAGGTAGTGGCAGTGTGATATAAAGTGGGCAGAGTTGCAGGTGGGGAGGGCAGTGTTACAGGTGGGGGGCAGTGTGACATGTGGGGGGGCAGTGTGACAGGTGGAGGGCAGTGTGACAGGTGGGGGGAGTGTGATAAGTGGTTATATAACGTTGTTACAGTAGGAAACACAGATTAGATGACTTCACTCACAGTTCTGTATGAAACAATGAATACACCCCTCGTACAGTACATAATGCTTTGTCTGTAGTGTCGGCGGGATGTCCCTCCGGCTAGCAGTTCTTTTCCTGAGTGTATACAGTGGATAGGGCCAAAATACATCCCTGGGAATTACAGACCAGTTAGCTTAACATCAATAGAATACAAGCTCTTGGAGGGGATGATAAGGCACTTAATACAAGATTTTAGTAATGAAAACTGTATCATTAGCAGTAATCAGCATGGATTCATGAAGATTTGTTCTTTCCAAACCGATCTATTAACCTTCTATGAGGAGGTGAGCTGCCATCTAGATAAAGGAAGGCCGTAGATGTGGTGTATCTGGATTTTGCAAAAGCATTTCACACAGTTCACCATAAACATTTACTGTACAAAGTAAGGTCCGTTGGCATGAACCATAGGGTGAGTACATGGATTGAAAAATGGCTACAAGGGCGAGTTCAGAGGGTGGTGATAAATAGGGAATTCTCGGAATGGTCAGGGGTGGGAAGTGGGGTCCCCCAGGGTTCTGTGTTGGAACCAATCCTGTTTAATTTGTTCATAAACGACCTGGAGGATGGGGTAACCAGTTCAATCTCTGTATTTTCGGACAACATTAAGCTAAGGCGGGCAATAACTTCTCCGCAGAAGGTGGAAGCCTTGCAAGAAGATCTAAACAAATTAATGGGGTGGTACAGGCAAATGAGGTTTAATGTAGAAGCATTTAAAATAATGCATTTGGGTGGCAAAAATATGAATGCAATTTACTCACTAGGGGGTGAACCTCTGGAATCTAGGAAGGAAAAGGACCTGGGGGTCCTATTAGATTGCAATGGCATGCAATGCCAAGCTGCTGTTAACAAAGCAAACAGAATATTGGCATGCATTAAAAAGGGGATTAACTCCAGGGATAAAGTGATAATTCTCCCACTCTACAAGACTTTGGTCCGGCCTCACCTGGAGTATGCTGTCCAGTTCTGGGCACCAGTCCTCAGGAAGGATGTACTGGAAATGGAGCGAGGACAAAGAAGGGCAACAAAGCTAATAAAGGATATTCGTTATGAAGAAAGGTTGCAAGCACTGAACTTATTCTTAACTTAACTTACCGTATATACCGTATATACTCGAGTATAAGTCGAATTTTTCAGCACTTTTTTTGTGCTGAAAGTGCCCCCCTCGACTTATACTCGAGTCAACTACTTTTCTGCAGCAAAAAATTTCATTTTCCGAACCGAATCTCAGGGCCACTTGATGCTAGGAACCCCAAATTTGGTGTGCAAACCCACTGGAACGTGGCCCTGAGATACGGGGCCCCAAATCGGTTCGGAAAATGTCATTCTCTGCTGCAGAAAAGTGCTTGACATTTTCTGAACTGATATTTGGGGCCCTGTATCTCGGGGCCACTTGGTGTTGGGGTTCTTAGCACTAAGTGGCCCTTAGAGATACGGGGCCCCAAATTCGGACAACTGTGTCCATCTGCAGCAATGTCATTTCGGGATGCTACAAATGGGCATTGTTGACCCTCTTTTCCACTTACAGTAGCTGTGCATTTCTCACCCTCGTCTTATACTCGGGTCAATACGTTTTTCCCATTTTTTTGCGGTAAATTAGGGCCTCGACTTATACTCGGAACGACTTATACTCGAGTATATACGGTATTCTTATTCTTCTGAACTTAATTTACAAATACTGGTGATCCCACAATAGGGATAAAACTTTTTTGTGGAAGGGAGTTTAATAAGACATGTGGCCACTCACTAAAATTAGAAGAAAATAGGTTTATCCTTAAACTGCGTAGAGGGTTTTTTACTGTAAGAGCGTCAGGGTTGTGAAATTCCCTTCCACAGGCGGTGGGATAAACAATGTAATACTGACATATGATCACACACATAGGTTGGGCTTGTGTCTTATTTCAACCTCAACTACTATGTAACTATATGTAACTACCGTATATACTCGAGTATAAGTCGAATTTTTCAGCACATTTTTTTGTGCTGAAAGTGCCCCCTCGACTTATACTCGAGTCAAGCACTTTTCTGCAGCAAAAAATTTCATTTTCCGAACCGACTTTGGGGCCCCGTATCTCAGGGCCACTTGGTGCTAGGAACCTCAAATTTGGGGTACAAACTCAGTGGAACTGGTACCATAACATATCCAAAGCTGGGGTTCTTAGCACCAAGTGGCCCTGAGATACAGGGCCCCAAAACCGGTTCAGAAAATGTCATTTTCTGCTGCAGAAAAGTGCTTGACATTTTCTGAACTGATTTTTGGGGCCCTGTATCTCAGTGCCACTTGCTGCTAGTAAACCCAGCTTTGGAAATCTTATGGTGCTAGTTCTACTGGGCTTGCACACCAAATTTGGGGTTCTTAGCACTAAGTGGCCCCAAGATACAGGGCCCCAAATTCAGTCAACTGTGTCCATCTGCAGCAATGTCATTTCGGGACCCTTTGGGTTCAGAGACCCCAAATTTTGGCTGCAGCTAGGGGGCATCTAGGAACCCTTAACTACCAAGTTTGAAGTTCAGGGGACCTATGGCTGCAAATGGGCACAGTGAGGCATGTATGATGCTGCAAATGGGCATTGTTGACCCTCTTTTCCACTTACAGTAGCTGTGCATTTCTCACCCTCGTCTTATACTCGGGTCAATAAGTTTTTCCCATTTTTTTGTGGTAAATTAGGGTCTCGACTTATACTCGGAACGACTTATACTCGAGTATATACGGTATATCAAAATTGTCATATACACCTAAGTCAATGGATGTAATCCTAAATTAACATTAACACATAAAAAAAGAATGGAAACTGCCATTAGCTGCCATATCGGTTTACGCCACAACTTTAACAGTAGTTGTATGCACTTTTTTGCCCTCGAACATATCCCCCCTGGGGACAGGGGAGGAGACTATGACAAATTACTCCTGCAAAAGGAGGCACGTTGGATACATGAACTGTCAGCTTTAAAATATCCGGGCATGAATGATGCATTCAGCTTTAAACCTTTTCTGTAAATATAACATATTTTCTATTTTTAATATATTTCTTTTCCTTTTTCCCCATTTTTTTCCTTTTTTTTTTTCTTTTTCCGCTGTTTTTTGTGTTTTTTTTTTTTTTTTTTTATATATCTCATTTTGAGTTTACAACATATGGTAATTACATTTCCATATCTTTATTTTATATACTGTTTAAATATATTTTATAGGTACAATACTGTTTCTTTCCCATTGATTGGATATTATGTCTTCACAGGCTGTCCCCTCATTAATAATGTACTTAAAATTGCAGTTAATACAATTCAATTTAACGTGGTCTCTCATTCATTGACATTCCTGTCTATTTTACTTTTTGATCCACACGGACGCCAGGGGCACCCAACTTGAAGGACGAATAATCAATCGCCCTTCTATTGGGAGCCCTAGAGATGTCAGTCCCGATTGCAACACTGCGCCTATCTTAAACTAATGTGAAGTTTGGCATTTATTATATACTATCTTTATTGTTTAGTTTAATGCTCACTCTGATATTAATCTTTTTAGCTCATTGTATTTGCCTCACTCACTATCCCCTTTTTTAAGATGGCGTTTTCGGCCTCTGGGGCTTGAATTGCATTATATCGCTCCAAGCATGCACACTATTGACCCTTGGCGTAGCTAGCGTCGATCAATTGATGCTGCTGCGCTCTCTATCCAGCCGTACCTTTTCCAAGATGGTGCTTTAGGCTTCTGTGGCTTGAATTGCCCTTTTCGTTCCGCGCACGTGCACTATTGACCTCTGACGCAGCCAGCGTCGAACAATGACGCTGCTGCGCTCTCCATCCAGCCGCCCTCTGGGCAGTCTCAATAAATGTCCGTCTGACATCACCGCCGGGATGGAGGGGTTTATAAAGGCGGTCACACACCGCAATCTTCTGTCACAGGCTGTCCATCTGAGGGAGGGTGTATACCGCTCCCAATCTCCATGCCTCTCTATCTTTACAAGTAAGTGTTCTATGTGCAGTCATGTCTTAATGTGACAGAAACTGCACTTATGAGCGTTTTTAATCAGCCTTATTTCTTTTATTCTTATTATTCAGAATTAGCTTATGAGGATCTTCTTCAAGTTTGATTCCCTAAGCTCTGGCCATGGCTCCCTTATAGTTCACTGACCTGCTATTGCCCTTTTCGTTTGCTGGGAGGAGTTTCCACCTCTAGCAATGGATTATTGATTCTATTAAAGGTAAAAATCTGTTTTATGAACAAACGTAGGTCAGTTTGGATGCCCTGCCTAAATATATTCATTTATTCCAATTTTTTTTTTATTTTCCCTTATTAAGGATATACAAAACTTTATATCCCTCTGTGGCCATATTCAGACGGAAATACATGATAGGAGAGCCTCTCCATTGGTGACACTCTTGCAGCAAGCAATTTTTATTTATTATAACATATCTTCAACGTATAACAGCCTGGTAAGATTGTGAATATCAATGCTTTATCATTGCTTCTTTATGTATATCTTGTGTTTTTATATGTATTTTTTTTTTTTTTAATTTAAATTTTTCCCAGTTCATGTATGATCAATTGTTTATATTTACCCTTATATACTATGTTGGTAACCATGGAGTATTAATCCCATTGTGAAATTATGCAATATTATATCTCATGTCTGTTTTCTCTATTATTATTTAGAGTTTACTACAATCCAAGTCAAAACTCCTGAAGAAGCTCGTATTGAGCAAAACCTGTTGCGTGGTAGATTGTTATTGAACCAAGTGATCTTTTCAAATGTATGCCCTTGAGGGGTTGCAAACATTGAGATATGTGTATTATCTTTTTAAGATGGTGTCATGTATATAACAACATTTGTTTTTAAAGTAAATTTTCAATAAAATACATTTTTTAGATATATCATACATGTCCATTATACAATTTGAGCACCTTAAAAATCCCTGTGGTGTTTTTCAAACCCCCTCCCCTCCCTTTTTTTGTTTCTTCATATATTATAGGATGCAGTGCTATTTGCTGACTATTTCTGCCCTTATTATCATTTTTGCCTAGAGGGTTCTTTACTGTAAGAGCGGCAAGGTTGTGGGATTCCCTTCCACAGGCGGTGGGATAAACAATGTAATACTGACATATGATCACACACATAGGTTGGGCTTGTGTCTTTTTTCAACCTCAACTACTATGTAACTATATGTAACTACCGTATATACTCGAGTATAAGTCGAATTTTTCAGCACATTTTTTTTGTGCTGAAAGTGCCCCCCTCGACTTATACTCGAGTCAAACACTTTTCTGCAGCAAAAAATTTCATTTTCTGAACCAAATTTGGGGCCCCGTATCTCAGGGCCACTTGGTGCTAGAAACCCCAAATTTGGTATGCAAACCCAGGGGACCTGGTACCATAACATATCCAAAGCTGAAGTTCCTAGCACTAAGTGGCCCTGAGATACGGGGCCCCAAAATCGGTTCGGAAAATGTCATTCTCTGCTGCAGAAAAGTGCTTGACATTTTCTGAACCGATTTTGGGGCCCCACATCTCAGGGCCACTTGGTGCTAAGAACCCCAAATTTGGTGTGCAAACCCAGTGGAACTGTTTCCATAACATACCCAAAGCTGGGGTTCCTAGCACCAAGTGACCCTGAGATACGGGGCCCCAAAACTGGTTCGGAAAATGTCATTCTCTGCTGCAGAAAAGTGCTTGACATTTTCTGAACTGATGTTTGTGGCCCTGTATCTCGGGGCCACTTGGTGCTAGAAACCCCAGCTTTGGAAATTTTATGGTTCTAGTTCCACTGGGTTTGCACACCACATTTGGGGTTCTTAGCACTAAGTGGCCCCGAGATACTGGGCCCCAAATTTGGTCAACTGTGTCTATCTGCAGCAATGTCATTTCGGGACCCTTTGGGATCAGAGACTCCAAATTTTGGCTGCAGCTAGGAGGCATCTAGGAACCCTTAACTACTGAGTTTGAAGTTCAGGGGACCTATGGCTGCAAATGGGCACAGTGATGCTGCAAATCGGCATTGTTGACCCTCTTTTCCACTTACAGTAGCTGTGCATTTCTCACCCTCGTTTTATACTCGGGTCAATAAGTTTTTCCCATTTTTTTTGTGATAAATTAGGGCCTCGACTTATACTCGGAACGACTTATACTCGAGTATATATGGGTATATCAAAATTGTCATATACACCTGAGTCAATGGATGTAATTCTAAATTAACATGATGCGTTATAGTTTTTATTTTTTAATCCAGCTCTTCAGCTTACACTTCCCCAGACTAGCAAACTAGACAATTAGTCACAGCAGTGGATTATGCTTTTGCTTGTTAACCTACCAAGAAACGCTTTAAATTTCTGTTCTCCACACAGGGAACCTCTTTCGCTATTCATCTCATTACAGCTCTTGAGAGACTGCTTACACAATTGATTCAAATATTTATGAATAAATAATTTCTGGACTTTCAACACAGATATAACTATCTAATACTGTAACATTGTTTTCAAATATTTGTACAATGACATTTAAAAGCAAAATCTCAAAGACTGACCGCGTACCATAGCAATAATGTTAGTTATTAAAATCTATGATACCTAGTGTTGAGTGCAACAGTAGGTTATAAATAATTTAGGTTTTGAATTTTATTGTCGAATAACTAAGCCAAAAGTGCAAATACATTTTCTAATTCAATTTGTGGACAGCATAGATGAGTACATTCTTAAATATCCAGTCCAACTATGAATCATGCCCGAGAGTATCGCATTTTTACAGACAAATTCTGCATTTGTCTTGAAAAAAATTATCTGTTCCCATTAACCACTTGCCTACTGGGCAATTTTACCCCGTTCCTGCCCAGGCCAATTTTCAACTTTCAGTGCTGTCACACTTTGAATGACAATTGCGCAAAAGCAAAATTTTTAGCATTTTTTTTTCACAAAAATAGAGTTTTCTTTGGTGGTATTTTTTCACCACTTGGTTTTTTATTTCTTGCTAAATAAATGAATAAAAAACAAAGATTTTGAAAAAAAAAACTATTTCATAATTTGTTATAAAATTTTGCAAACAGGTAATTTTCCTCCTTCACTGATATGCGCTGATGAGGCTGAACTGATGGGCACTGACAGGCTGCACTGATGGGCACTAATGAGGCAGGACTGATGAGGCGGCACTGATGGGTACTGATGGGTAAAGATGAGGCAGCACTGGTGGATACAGATGAGGAGGCACTAATAAGGCTGCACTGATAGGTGGCACTGATGGGCACTGATCGGTGGCAGAGATGGGCACTGATAGGTGGCAGAGATGGGCACTGATGGGCGCTGGTAGATGGCACTGATAGGGGACTCTGATGAGGAGGCACTGCTGGACACTGATTGGCAGCACTGATTAGAGCTGATTGGCAGCACTGATGGGCACTGATTGGCAGCACTGGTTGACACTGATTGGCAGCACTAGTGGGCGCTGATTGGCAGCGCTGGAGAGCACTGTTGGGACTGCACTAATAATCAGGACACTGATAATCACTGCCCTGATTATCAGTGTGCATGTCCCTTTTACACAAGGTGGTTATTGGCTCTCTTCTTCTCTCCTCATCCTGTCAGCATGAGTAAAAGAGTGCTGATAACCGGCTTCTGTTTACACCCGTGATCAGCTGTGATTGGACACAGCAGCTCTTTACCTCAATCTATGATCAGCAGTGTGCGTAGGATACTGTGATCACAGAACTCGCCGCCCGTGCGCCACCGTCACGCCCTACTGCAGGCGTGCAGCGGACGCAATCACAGGACGCTGTCATATGACAGCATCCCAAAGCTAGACGGCCATGCTGCAGCCATCATAGTGCGGTTGGAAAGTGGTTAAGGGAACCTTTCCTTAGAGAAAATGAATGAAGGCTATTACATAAGACCTTTTACTTTTGAATATGCCAGTTGCCTGGCTTTAATACTACATTTCAATTATTGATCTTTAAGGAAAAAGTATACAGATCAAGATTCTGGGTTTTCCACCTTTGCTGTATATTAAGCAATATGTATGGTATAGGTCTGCAGTCTCCTTCAGCACAGTCTAAATTTCTCTCAAACATTGGCCTGTAGGACCTAATTGCTAATCAGCCAATCACATGGCAGCAACTCTATGCATTTAGGCATCTAAACATGGTGAGGATGACTTGCTAAAGTTAAAACAGTGCATCAGAATGGTAAAGAAAGGAGATTTAAGTGACTTTGAATGTGGCATAATTGTTGGTGCTAAACAGGCTGGTCTGAGTATTTCACAAACTGCTGATCTACTGGGATTTTCACACACAACCATCTCTAGGGTTTACAGAGAATGGTCTGAAAAAGAGAAAATTTTCAGTTGTGTGAAAGAAAATTCTTTGTTGATGTCAGAGGTCAGAGGAGAATGGGCAGACTGGTTAGAGATGATAGAAAGGCGACAGTAACTCAAATAACTACTCGTTACAACCAAGGTATGCAGAATACCATCTCTGAATGCACAACACATCAAACCTTGAAGCAGATGGGCTACAGCAGCAGATACCACCACACCAGGTGCCACTCCTGTCAGCTAAGAACAGGAAACTGAGGCTACAATTCGCACAAGCTCACCAAAATTGGACAATAGAAGTTTGGAAAAACATTGCCTGGTCTGATGAGTCTTGATTTCAGCTGCGACATTCAGATGGTAGGGTCAGAATTTGGAGTACACATGAAAGCATGGATCCAACCTGTCTTGTATCAACGGTTCAGGTTGGTGGTGCAAAGGGGTGGGGGATATTTTCTTGGCACACTTTGGGACCCTTAGTACCAACTGAACATCGTTTAAATGCAACGGTCTACCTGAGTATTGTTGCTGACCATGTCCATCTTTGTATGACTAAAGTATACCCATGTTCTGATGGCTACTTCCAGCAGGATAATGTCACAAAGCTCAAATCATCACAAACTGGTTTCTTGAACACGAAAATGAGTTCACTGTACTCCAATGGCCTCCAATAGAGCAACTTTGGGATGTGGTAAAACAGGATATTTGCATCATGGATGTGCACTCGACAAATCTGCAGCAATTGCATGATACTATCATGTCAATATGGACCAACATCTCTGAGGAATGTTTCCAACACCTTGTTGAATCTATGGTACTAGGAATTAAGGCCGTTCTGAAGGCAAAAGGGCGTCCAACCTGGTACTCGCAAGGCATAACTAATAAAGTGGCTGGTGAGTGTATATCAATAATCATACATCACACAAGATAATGGTGCAACATCACAACATAATGCTATGTTTAGTTCTTGTGAAGTATGCGCTACTGACAACTCATTAGTGATAGGATAGCTGGAAAAGTCAAAGAAAATACTTGTTTCCATGGTTTGCAGGCCAAATTGGGCCAATGTAAACACTGTAGAATCTCTTTATCCAAGGAAGGAGTAATGCCTCACTCATCCAGCTAGGGAGGAAGTGATGCCGTGGAAAGAGGTAAGTCTCCTAGAGTAATCCTTTTGCTGCTCCCTCTTTTCAGAGGTTTAATATACCCTCTAATAAATCCGAACCAGAGCTCCCCAGACAGTGGGGAGCATGTGTTTTGTTGATATCAGAGCTAAAGGTGTGACTAATTAGTGGGCATGTGAGACCACAGCAGAGAGACCACTTCTTTCACACAGAGAGCAAGGGTCCACCCAGCAGCTGCTACCATTGGACAGGCTTTTCTTCCAAGGCCTTGTCTGCTTTAGTATAAAAATAAACTGTAAGGCATTGAAAACTTTCTGTTTTGAAGTACCTGGAATGTATTTAGCTGATTTAAACTAACGTTTTAATTGGATCTTAAGTTAAAAACAGAGGTTTTTGTTGCATACTGTACATTTTTAAATAAACATAAACCCACACACTGTAGTATTAAGGCACCCCTGCAAAGGGTTGTCTCTAACGCTAAACTGTATAAGTTCCCAACCTAGGATATATGTAAAACAGTATATAAATTCAATAGATAGAGATCCCCAGCCCCCAACACACCATTATCCCTGACTCACTAAAGCAGCTGAAGACTCCTGTTATGTACTTGCACTAAATTAAAAGCCATGAAGGGTGTGGAGGCCACCAAAAGCAGTCATTTTGCCATTCTCAGCTCCTAATGGCAAAGATGGCTGCTTCAGGGTTGCACTGCCTGTCTGTTGGTGTGTATGTGCCCGCACACACAGGCAATCAGCATAGTGATGATATGCCTGTTAAAACTGCAGACTCATATGTCTGCCTGTTAAAACTGCAGCATTGCTTAACAGAGGTTTCTGCCTTGCCACTGCACCTGTCCTACAGGCAGGTGTTGTGACTGGCAGTACTGTGCCCAGTAGTGTGAACCTGAACTTTTAACAAGCACCATGTCACCAAAGAGACTTGGCCACTGAGCGACCTGATGTGACAGGAGCAGCTGCTGGACAGGGAGTTCAGCAACCAGGATCAGTGTTACTGAGCTATATTGAGTATAGACACTTTGGCCTCAGTATCACCTCCCACCATGCCTCCTTGTTCACCACCTGAGACAGTTGCCTTAATTGATTTCATGGGCAGAACAGCCCTGACTAAATCTTACAAAGGAAAAAATAAAGAAAGGCAGCATTTAGATCAGTTTATCATCCACCACTGCTGAGGCTTGGACCACAGTGAGCTGGGACAGCATCTTCCACCATTGCTGAGGTGAGCTGGAACTGCATCATCCACCATTGCTGAGGCTTGGAGCACAATGAGCTGGGACTGAACAAATTCAGACTAGCTCCGTGTGGTCAGGCTTTTGACATTTCTACCATGGAACTGGTGTGTGATTTCTGACATTATGTAATACAGCAAATTTGTCTAACAGAGAGAAATCTAGGAAGAGGAGAGCTAAGGAGGGAGTTTGGAGCACACAGCCTTGAGAGGGTGCAGCTAAACTATCCAACCAGCTCAGTCCATCCATCCAGGAGACAGCACACTATATAGCCATAAGTCTTTGAGAGCGATGAAGACTGGGTGAGCACATTTTACATAGCAGTACAGGAGTGCATCCATCTGGTTCAGCCCATCCATGCACAGCCTCTTTAGTCTAAGCCAGGATACAGTCTGTGCTAGGAGACAGCTTACTTTACAGCCACAAGACCAAGAAGGATGAAGACTGGGTGAGCACACTGCACATAGCAGCATAGGAGTGCTGCCAAGTCATCCATCTGGCTCCATCCTTCTTGATGCACAGAGACTTCTGAGTTTCTGCCTGGAGACAGCACTAGTTAGCTAACCTGCTCTCTCACAGCATCAGCACACTCTCTCACAGATCCAGAGTGAACACGCTTTCAACAATGTGGACCTGCAAGTTTCTCATATAGTACATGCTCGCCTGTACTATTCTGTGCTTTGTATTCGATCCATCAACAGCAATCCATACTCCAATTTGCACAGCTGCTGAGCTCCTGCAACTATGGTTCCACCTGTCCAGTTCACTTCCGATATTGTATCTATACCATAACATTGTTTGTCCAGCCCGTCAGAAATGCATCCACTGCAGATCTCAATGGAGCCTCCATATCGATGACTCCAACCCCATTCATGCCACCTGGTCATCAATTTGTCATCATTCTAGAAATCCCAGACATGGGGTTAACCACGGTGTTTTGGCCAACCTAACTAAGTCGGCTAACGTTCATGTCAAACACCAGCACAGGGGTGTCAATTTTGGTTTGTTAAATATCTGTTTTCTTACGAGCAAGGATCCTCTCATTCAGGAAACATTGACTGATTGTAAGTTTAATATTTTGAGTGTAGCAATAACTCATGGTGGAGCTGCTGGTTTAAGCGGGTCTGTTAACTTCACTTTGCTTCTCTCTGTTTCAGGTCTAGGGGTTCCGTTGAGTTTACTGCTGGACGACACAAGCACCAACACTGGAATACGTTTTCAATGCTTTATTAAAAAGTCAAACTTTAGGAAGTAGCAGGCAAGGGATGGAAAAGGAAACGTTCAGAAGAAACTCAAATATCTTCTTATAAGATCTTAGCAACAAATGTCGCGGTAGAATTCAGATAATTATGTGGAATGTATTCCCCTCATGGGATACACTCTTTGCTCGTCTGGATAGGCCTCTCTCACCGGGCTAGCAGCCAGTTTGCAGCACAAATCTAAAGTCTCTGCCACAGACTTGTTTGGGGGGTAAATCTGCACGATCCTCTGCCACAGGATGTATCAGATCTTCTGCAGTGAACAGTCAGTCACAGTGCCTGCACCTTTAAGCTTAACCAGCGACACTATGCTGTAGAATTACTTCTTTTGGATACGTCCTGCAACCGAGTAACCAGTCCCCTCTATAGACCCGCACGCTGCGCGATCTCTCCAAGACGGGTCCTCCCCTGGGATCTCCTTGGCTGTCCAGCTTCATCACACAGGACCGACAGCTCAGGACCATTCCTCAGCCGCGGTGGTAGGCCCCAGACAAGCCTCTGGGCCCACCCCTGTGCCGCAGCATCGTGGGCTCAGAGGCTAGCTCCTTAACGCATACCTGTCGGCCAGGAAGGCCAGCAGGTGGCTGAAAACGAACCCCAAAATATGGCGTCTGTCCCATAAATACCCCCTTCCCAGAATGCAACTCGGAGGACCACCTCCACCGAGCGTGCCTCCGGGACAGATGAGCATCTATACACTTTGACACCTTGCCCCTCCAACACTGACTAATGGTAACAGCGACACCCACCGGTCAGCACGGAAGTACACACAACATCAGCCAATCTGGAACAGAGGCGAACTTTTAACCTTCCTAACACACAATTTACTAAATTTACCTAATCTGCGGTAGATTGTAAATCTACCAGCGCTACATGTGTTTGACAGAAATGTGGCAACAACTTAATGAGTTCTCTCAGCTGAATGAATCCACTCCTCCTGTTTTTTTTACATCTGTCAGCCTTGTGTATATGGCAGAGGGGGTGGTCTAGCAATATTCTATCAGGAGAAGTGGAAAATCATACTCTTTTATCAGTCGGCTAACGTTTGTGTCAAACACCAGCATAGGGGTGTCAACTTCGGTTTGTTTAATATCTGTTTTCTTACGAGCAAGGATCCTCTCAATCAGGATAACTTGACTGATTGTAAGTTTAATATTTTGTGTTTGACAGAAATGTGGCAACAACTTAATGAGTTCTTTCAGCTGAATGAATCCACTCCTCCTGTTTTTTTTTTACATCTGTCAGCCTTGTGTATATAGCAGAGAGGGTGGTCTAGCAATATTCTACCAGGAGAAGTGGAAAATCACACTCTTTTATCAGTCTATCACATAGTCTATCATCCACCTAACAATGACTTTATAAATGGGTTTTCCACTCTGATTACCCATCTTTGCTCACTCTCCCTTAACATAATTCTGTTGGAAGAAAATATACACATGGACAATATCAATAACGCTTTTACAAATTACTTTGCATCTTGCCTTGATAGTTTTGGCTTCCATCAATATATTAATTTTTTCTACCCACTCTAAAGGTCATGTTCTGGACTTGGTCTGCTGTGTTGCTCCATCTGATGTTACTGGAGATGATCTACCCATCTCAGATCACAAGTTACTATTAGTTAACGACTTCAGCCCTGGAAAGTTTTACCCACTTCCTGACCAGGCCATTTTTTGCGATACGGTGCCCCGTTGCTTTAACTGACAATTGCACAGGAATGCAACGCTGTACCCAAATAAAATTGATGTCCCTTTTTACCACAAATAGAGCTTTCTTTTGGTGGTATTTGATCGCCTCTGCGTTTTTTATTTTTTGCGCTACAAACAAACAAAGAGCAACAATTTTGAATAAAAAACAGTATTCCTTACTTTCTGCTATAAAACATTCCCAATAAAAAAAAAGAAAAAAAAAAGAATTTCTTCATCAGTTTAGGCCAATATATATTCCGCTACATATTTTTGGTAAAAAAATCCCAATAAACGTTTATTGATTGGTTTGCACAAAATTATTGCGTCTACAAACTATGGGTTTGATTTATGCCATTTTTATCTATTTTGATTTTTTTACTAGTTTTTTAATGGCAGGGATCGACAATTTTTAGCTGGACTGCGACATTGTGGTGGACAAATCTAACCCTAAGTGACACTTTTTGGGGACCAGTGACACAATACAGTGATCAGTGCTCATAAAATGCACCGATCCCTGTATAAATTACACTGGCAGGGAAGGGGTTAACACTAGGGGGGAATCAAGGGGTTAAGTGTGTCCTAGGGAGGTGCTTTCTAACTGTGGGGGGAGTGTTACACTGGAGGAAAACAGAGATCGTGTTTCAGCTTGGTTGAAGCAGAAGATCTCTCTTTTCCTCACTGACAAATCAGTGGTGTGCCTTGTTTACATAGGCACACCGCTGCTCCTTGTCTCCTGTGAACAATCCACGGGTCGTGGCAGCCATCACGGCTGCGGGGCCGACTGATTGGCTCCCGCTGTGTCCAATCACAGTGGGAGCAGTGTGCACACGCCCCCTACACCGCGTGCACAAAATCACATACAGGTATGTGATTTTGTGCAGCTGGGCCGCCCTGCCGCAATATATGGTGGGCAGTCAGAAAGCGGTTAAGGTCAACCTTAAAGATAAAATAAAGAGACCTTATTGGAAAAACCCCTTAAACACATTGAAGGCGGATATATGAGTACCGTATTTATCGGCGTATAACACGCACTTTTTTCCCCTTAAAATCAGGGGAAAGTCGCAGGTGCGTGTTATACGCCGATCCCGAGCTGTCAAAATCGCGGAGCCGTAGTACACAGAGCCGGTCCTCGGCTCTTTCCGGCGGCTCTCGTTTACTTACGGCTCCACTCGTAGTCCCGAGCGGAGCTATCCGAACCTACTCGGATAGCTCCGCTCTGGACTACGAGTGGAGCCGAAAGTAAACGAGAGCCGCCGGAAAGAGCCGAGGCCGATCCCGAGCTGTCCAAATGTCAAAATCGCGCACCGCGATTTGAAAATGGCGCCGCCGGAGCCGAAGTACACAGAGCCGGTCCTCGGCTCTTTCCGGCGGCTCTCGTTTACTTTCGGCTCGGAACCTACTCGGATAGCTCCGCTCGGGACTACGAGTGGAGCCGAAAGTAAACGAGAGCCGCCGGAAAGAGCCGAGGACCGGCTCTGTGTACTTCGGCGCCGGCGGCGC
Organism: Lithobates clamitans; assembly: GCA_037952925.1. Classification (NCBI taxonomy): domain Eukaryota; kingdom Metazoa; phylum Chordata; class Amphibia; order Anura; family Ranidae; genus Lithobates; species Lithobates clamitans. The sequence goes on along the minus strand of JBBGZY010000056.1, from coordinate 9,140,931 downwards.
CATTTTCAAATCGCGGACCGCGATTTTGAAGCCCTGGAAGCAGGGACAGGGGATCCCAGGCTGCACTGGGGCAAGGCTGCACTGGGGAAGGCTGCACTGACAAGGCTGCACTGGGGAAGGCTGCACTGACAAGGCTGCACTGGGGAAGGCTGCACTGACAAGGCTGCACTGGGGAAGGCTGCACTGGGGAAGGCTGCACTGGGGAAGGCTGCACTGACAAGGCTGCACTGGGGAAGGCTGCACTGACAAGGCTGTACTGACAAGGCTGCAATGAAGGGCATTTAAATGTAAGTTTTTTTTCCTTCAACTTCCCTCCTAAAAGTTTTTTTTCCTTAAAATTCCCTCCTAAATTGGGGTGCGTGTTATACGCCGGTGCGTGTTATACGCCGATAAATACTATACTTACTGACAAGATGGGGCAAAGTATACAAGCCTTTTCAGGGGGTTGCACATATACTTTGCCCCATCTTGTCAGTAAGTACTCATATATGCGCCTTCAATGTGTTTAAGGGTTTTTTCCGATAAAGTCTCTTTATTTTATCTCTATGTTATTTTAAAAGATGTGTTTATTGTAATCATTATTATTATGATTCCATCTTTTATTATCATGCCACTACACTTTTTTTTTTTAAGATTTTCTTTCCAATTGTTTGCTTCTATTGTAATTTTGATGTTCCTATTGGTATTGCTGGTCATTGTAGTCCTCCGATCAGCATCACTTCTCATAGATTTAAATGTCAAACATGTCATAGCCATACAAGGCCTGTAGAAGGAACCGAATGCTCTGAGCGCGTAGCCTATCCTCTCCACAGAACTTTCCCATTCAGCCCGGCCTCATCTCGGTCCGGTGAAGTCACTTCTGGTTGCTCGGGATGCGTTCCACGCTGGTTGCGCTACCTCAGTGAATCTTTTAAGAGACTTAATCCACCTTATCAGTGTCATCCACGTCCCTTCAACTTTTCACATCATTGTAGCTTAGTTAGCAGATATCCAAAACATTTATTATCAAAAAATGCGTATAAAAAAGAGACAGGTAAGATTCATACTAGAGGTCTTAACCTTTATCTTATTACCTCAACCCTACCCCATATAATCCCCAAACCCAACCCCTTCACCATTACTCCCTACCCCCTCCCTCCCACTCTCCCCCCCCCCCCCATTATCTGTGCACCCTTGGCCAACTTTATTCTCTTTAATTAAATCTAATTTTCAGTCCCTCAGAGATACTCCACTGTTTTTTAAATTCATTCCAACACTGCCAGTTGTTATTCTCTCCCATTGTATCACCCTCTATCCCGTAACTCTCTTCCTCCATCAGGCGGATACCTTCCACTTCGTTGACCCAGTCCCATATTGATGGACTTTCTACCATCTGCCACTTTTTTTGGTATAGATTTTTTTGCCGCATTAAGCAAGTGTGGAACCAAAGACTCTTTATACTTTTTAACCTCCCCTCCTATTCCATGGTGTAATACCATCCAAGGATCAGCTTTTACTTCTGTCTTTGTTATTTCCTTGATGAACCCCAATATTTTTTCCCAGTATCTTTTCATTTCTGGGCAGTTCCACCATATGTGAGCCATATTGCCCACTCCTTTACATCCCCTCCAACACTCCGATGTCTTATCCCTTTGGTATTTACATGTTTTGTCAGGAGTATCATACCACCCTGTCAAGATTTTGTAATTCATTTCAGCAACATTGGTGTCGATCGACGAACGATGGGCCAGTTCCAATATTTTTCTTATAGTGTTACTACCTATCTGCGATCCTAATTCTCTTTCCCATTTTGTGATGTATGGAGGTACCTCCTGCCTACGTGCCTTCAGCCCCATTTTGTAAATTTTAGATAGTATACCCTTCGTGTTGCTCGCCAGACCCAGCTTCTCCAACTCTGAGAGCTCTTTTCCGGACCTTATTGGCCGTGGCAGGCGATCAACAAAGTGGCTTAGCTGGAGGTATCTCCATCTATCTATCGCCCAGGCTTCTCTATTGTGCTTTAATTCGTGAAACAAAACAATCTTTCCTTCTTTTATTATGTCTCTTAACTGTGCCTTTTCCTTCTTAATCCAGTTACTACCTATTATAATTTTCCCCGGTGCAAAATAATCATTTTCCCTCAGTGAAATTAAAGGAGAGTTAAATGTCTTGTTTATTTGTTTATATATTCTGTCCCACGCTCTAATAACCACCTTCGTCAGTGTGTGTATACTTCCGTCTAATAATCTATAATGTGGGGGGTTCCAAATTATGTGTCCTAAATGTGTCTTACTTAATTTATTTTCTATATTCACCCATCTCTTGTGTTTATTGCCTCTGACCCATTCAATCGCCCTCGACACCAATATTGCCTTACAATATCCCTGGATGTCGGGAACCACCAAGCCCCCTTTTTTTTCCTTGTTTTATAATATCAAAAGAGACTCTAGCCCTTCTACCCTTCCAAACTGTTTTCATTATGATTGAATTAAGTTTCTTTAGATAAAACTGAGGTATTGCCAATGGAAGGATCTGTAGCTTATAAATAATTTTTGGCAACAGAGTCATTTTTATAGCATTAATGCGACCAAACCACGATAGAGGCTTACCCATTATCCTTTTACTCTCAGCTTTTATTTCATTAAGTAGTGGAATGAAGTTTAGTTTATAAATTTTCCCTAATGAGTTTGCTAGTTTTATGCCCAAATAATTTATTTCTTTTTTCCATATAAATTGAAATTCTTTTTTCAACTTACTTTCTTCTTTTTTGTCTTTTATGTTAATGTTCAGTATTTCGGATTTTGCCAAATTTATCTTAAAGTTGGACACCTCCGCATACTGTCTAAGTACTTTCAACACATTTGGCATTGTGATTGCTGGTTGCACTTCTCGTTTCCAGGTGGCCACAGGACGCGCTGAGGACAGCACACATCCACCTATCCATACAGCCTGGAAAGTGATGACCACATCCCCATTGACGCAGGAAGGCCATACATCTTCCCTATCTTGGAACTAATGTTCCTAATATAAGTTCTATTGATAACAAGCACCATGACGGCCACCTAGAGCACAGCCCTGGAGATCCATTTACAGATGAGCCCATTTTAATTCTTCCTCCTGTAAGTGTTCTTATTCTTACCTATGTATTAAAACTTTTTGGATACTGCACTTAGATTGGAACGCCCTTCTCTCTCTCTTGCTTTTATTGATACACAGAGCCTTCACAACTCTGAGGACAGCAGCCATAGGTGATCCCTGAAACCTCTCAGTATACAACTAATTTATCACAGCCCTGTGATCACTAAGGACTGCCTCCCATCCCACACCATTGTATATTTTAAAAGAGACATTGGTTTCTTAAGCTAGCTGGACTGTGTTTTGACAATCACCCCTATTCGCCAGTTTTCTCCTTGCTAAATGCCCTGGCATCCTTAAAATCCTGAACTGTCTCTTTCACCTACTCAGCACCCTTGGTACACCATGCTACACACCAGAACTACATTAACTAAAAGCAAAAGGCTGTTAATTGGACTGGACTCATTATTCACAAAGAACTGTATAGTAACTATATTTGTCACTATAAGGATGCTCTGTCTCCATCAAAATTCACCTACTTTACACAATTAACCAGTTCAGGTGAAGATGTCACTAAGGCCTTGTTTTCTGTTGTTAATAACATATTTAAGCCACCAGACTCGTTTACACTTATTTCTGTACAACTTCTTTTTGTATTTCTCTAATGACATTTTTCAATACTTAAAGCAGAGATCCACACAGAAATGGAACTTCCGCTTTTTGTAACCCTCCCCCCCTGCGGTCTCACATTTGGCACCTTTCAGGGGGGAGGGGGGTGCAGATACCTTTCTAAGACAGGTATTTGCACCCACTTCCGGCATAGACTCCCATGGGAGTCTATGCCTCTTCCCGTCCCGACCGCGCTGTCTGCTGGGAACACACAGCTCCCAGGAGAGAGCGGGGACCACTAGGGACGCGCAGCGTGACTCGCGCATGCGCAGTAGGGAACCGGGAAGTGAAGCCGCAATGCTTCACTTCCTGATTCCCTCACTTAGGATGGCGGCGGCAGCTGCCGAGAACCGAGCGGGTTCTCGGCGTCCCCTGCCGACATCGCTGGACCCTGGGACAGGTAAGTGGCCATGTATTAAAAGTCAGCAGCTGCAGTATTTGTAGCTGCTGGCTTTTAATATTTTTTTTTTTTTGGCGGTGTGGGTGAACCCCCGCTTTAAGTTGAAAAGTTTCACCAAATAATTCTGAAGCTCTCCGACTGCTTGTTTTTTCTAACTCTTTTTGCTCATCTCTTTTGGTCTTTCTCAAACTTCAAACTTCAAAATTCCTTCTATCAATGAAATAACTAACCTTATTCAGAAAGCTATGCCCTCTACAGTACCTTTTAGTTAGATCCTCTCTCTAATGTCCTAATTAAAACTTGTCTACCCTCTCTGTCCTCTTTAATAACTGGTATGACACATTCTTCTCTCACCTTTGGTATTGTTCCCTCATCTTTTAAAACAACTGTCATAACCCCCATACTTAAGAAACCTGGTGCAGACCCAACTGCCTTGATAAAAATCACAAATAATCTACTCATTGCAGCTGATTTTGGTCTCATAACTATCATCATTCTCCTCTGAGTGCAGCCTTTGATATTATTTCTCATAATATACTCCTTGACAGATTAGCCTCCATTGGATTCACTGACACACCCCTGAACTGGTTTAAATCTTATCTTTCTGACCGTACTAGGTTCATCCAACTCAAATCTTTCAAATCTCAACCATCTCTACTCTCTGCTGGTGTGTTCCAGGGTCCTGTCCTGGGGCACCTTCTTCCACTTGGTCTCATATTTCTTAAATTTAACATCCATTTCCATTGCTATGCAGATGAGATCCAGCTCTACCTATCCAATAAAGCTACTACCACAATTCCACCCAATTCCCTTACTGACTGTTTACAGAAAATTAAATTGTGTCTTTCTTCCAACTTTCTCAAATTAAATAGTGATAAAACCGAAGTTCTCCTCATTGGCACAATTGTTTTTTCAAAAAGAGTGATTTTATAATGCTTAAAGTGCAAACATAAAAATGACAAATTCCTTTAAATATAGTGCCTGGGGAGTCGCCTTAGTCTGCCTGTAAAGTGGCACATCTGTAGCATATATATAACATGCTGCAGCAAAAATTACATTTCCAAAGAAAAAAAAAATGAGTCAAATCACATTTTAAATGACTTGTGGTTGCAATTGCCGTCAGCTGGCTATTAAAATGTTTTAGAAGAGAACGGCATGGGGTCCCACCCCCAGTCCATACCAGACCCTTTGAGTCCCTAATAAAGGATTTGCTAAAAACTTGTCTCCTGTTTTAATTTTTTAGGACACTTTTTTGGTGAATGGGTAGGGGTACTCAATACCCCTACCCATTCACATAGGGGGGCCGGGATCTGGAGGCCCCCTTGTTAAAGCGGGCTTTCAGATTCTGATAAGCCCCCTCCTGAAAACCCTGACAACCACAACCCAGGGTTGACGAGAAGAGACCCTTGTCCCCATCAACATGGGAACAAGGTGCTTTGGGGTGAGGGGGGCACAGCCTCAGCCCATGTTGAGGGCATGTGGTCTGGTATGGTTCGTGGGGGCGCTCGCTTGTCCCCGAAGGGCCTGGTATGGTTTGGGGGGACCCCACGCTGTTCTTTTTTCTGACTTTTCTATTGCCTGCATTCTTTTATTTACATTTCAGCTCTCAGCGGGGAGGCCCACTTACAGCTTATGAGTCATCAGTTGTTAATGATGCGGTGGTTGGCTTCCTGGCCTGCTTCTTAACAACCAGCTATTCTTCACACAGAACTCGAATCGGTCGATAACTTTTCGACCTATCCAAATTCAAATCTTTCTGTAAATTTGGAATTCATTACAAAACGAATAAATGAAACAAATTTCAATGAACAAAATGATATAATAACCTTAAGGAAATGAAAAACATCCACCAGAGATGAAAACCTCCAACTGTGATAATTGAATAAATATAATATGTGTAAATGCAATTCTAATAAATCACATGGTGAACTCCAATAGGATATCAAACAAAGCAAATACAGATGCATTCCCTGGCCAGGGGTCTGCATCAGCCCTGGACCAGATGAGGTCAGAAATCATGTGGTTGAAACGTTGCTATTGAGTGTTGCCTGCAGGAGTGTTGCCTGGCAACAGAGCATTAGAAGAGAGTTGGTTATTAGAAGGGATTCTGGCATCCTCAAGAAATGTAGCAAGAAGGCTGCACCTTCTCAAAGTGGAGCATTATAAGCTCTACCTGAGTTGGCGGTAGTAGATTGGCCTTTTTACCCTTGTATTTATTCAGTCCATCAAACAATAAAAATATATATGTCCAAAAACAGCAAAAAAGATGAATAAAGTGACTTGTGCTTCTTTCTCCTTGTGCCTTTAAGATATCAAAAGTGCAGGTGCTCCACTCTGTGTTCCCCTATAGGGGAGTGTCAAGCTTTTACAGCTATACTGCTGTGTAGACCTCCGCTGTATTGATCCTTATCAGCCCCGTTGCCACATTCATATGCAGTATCAGTGCAGATGGCCGCACACACTGACCACCGGCTCCCTGAAACACTTTATTGGAACTGGACACCCATTTTATGCACAGGATTTATATATTAGGATTTGGTTTTGATTATTGAACAGTTTTTATCACTGCAACATATTACTGGTTTATGCACAATTTTTCACTGGTAACTGGAGCATGAATTATTGAATACATATTTGCACTTTTTTGATTATTGTTTACACATTGATTGATTTCTTTATACACATTTGCACTTTATATGTTTTCACTTTATTGGGAACAATTGTTGCATGCACAGTCTATTACCTCAGCAGGATCCTAGAGCAGCGTCACACCCACCATTAACCCCTTTACTAACCAATACTCAGACTCTACCTAGGTAGGTGTCACGGTGGAAGCAGAAGTCTCTTAATATAATAGGTTGACATCAGCACAGAACATTAATACTATTACTTGACTTTCCACAAAGATTAGTCACCAAAAAGCAGGAGGGAGTTAGCCAGTTTGTGGGATGAAGAAATTTTGTCCCTTAAATGGGGAGATAAACAAGATGGGTATGTCCTTTCCTTCATCCACTTAAACACGGAAAACCATGGAAGGCACTGTACAGTCACACAGTACAGTACATACACAACTACAAACAGTTTATGGGAGGTGTAGATTATTTTGACCAAATATTACAGCCCTACTTAGCCACCAGAAGTGCAATCCATTGCCACAAAAAAAGCATCCATATACTTTTTCCAAATGTCTCTGTGCAACTCCTACATCATTTATTGGAAATGCACATAAAGTGCATAGAACGTTTCAAGAGGAGATTGTAACATCCTTCATTCATTAAGAAGGCCATGCACCTGAACACCTTTGTTCTGATGCAGAGAGCAGGCTGCACAAAAGAATCTTTCCTGATATTATCCCTACTTAGCCACCAGAAGTGCAATCCATTGCCACAAAAAAGCATCCATATACTTTTTCCAAATGTCTCTGTACAACTCCTACATCATTTATTGGAAATGCACATAAAGTGCATTGAACGTTTCAAGAGGAGATTGTAACATCCTTCATTCATTAAGAAGGCCATGCACCTGAACACCTTTGTTCTGATGCAGAGAGCAGGCTGCACAAAAGAATCTTTCCTGATATTATCCCTCCTACCTAGACAAGCCAAAGACCCCAGAAAAAATGTTGTGTATGCAACAGAGAGAGTGCATGACACCCAATACTATTGTCCCCAATGTCCCTTACAATCTGCTTAATTATAGGCTTCCAGTGTTACCATACCTCACTAGACTATTAGTGAAGATATGAAGATATTTCTCATGTGAGTACCTGCCATTTACCTGTATCAATTATTATGTATACTGACCATTTGCTTGTTTTCTCAATCACGTTTCTGCCTGCTGCCTGGACTGATCATTGGCCTGCAAAATTGACCATGCCTCTGCCTGCCTGAACTAACCCTATCCTGTTTATCAACTATGTTTCTTATAGGGGGGGGGGCGTGGCGACCGAGCTCCAGCATGGAAGCCTAACTAGAGAGCTCCGCTCGGCCGCCGGAGAGAATCCACACTCATCCACTTCCACCGACCCCATCCGAACCGCAAAAAGCGTCCACGGACCCACCGAGACCCGCTGTGCACGGCGAGATGGCCAGACACAGGAAAAACCCACAGAACCTACAAAAAATGCAGGACTTTTTCAAAGGGCGCGAGCCCCAACAAAATGGTGCCGGCGCCTCAGGCAGACGAACGGAGCCACAGGCCGTGACTAACAACGGCCGCTCCGGTTCATCAAAGCTCTCACCTGAACAGCGGATCTTCCTCTGGCACCTCGAGCCCCTCCACCAGGAGCCCAGCCAAACAAAAGCAGCGGATAACATCCCCGGACCGGCTGCTGGCAGACCCTGAGATGGAGGTAAGCAGGCCTCAAAATGCCGCAGACACAGCGGTGCATGTCTCACAGGACCCCATAGCGGCATTCCCTACCTCTGACAGGCCAGTGTCAGACACAGTCCTTAAAGAGATGCTGCTCTCCCTAAAAGCATCCCTGCATGCTGATATGACTGCAGGCATTAACCACTGTCAGAGAGAAGTTCAGGCCTTAGGCAGTAGAGTGGATCATATAGAAAAGCGAATGGGAGAATTCACTTCCTCATTCAACACAATGGTAGATGCCCATGGTAACCATGATGAAGAAATCGCATGGCTAAAAAATAAGGTCGCAGATTTGGAAGACCGTTCCAGGCGGAACAACCTAAAAATCAGGGGGATCCCAGAAACCATATCTGCCGCACAGCTACTGCCATACACGCAGGCACTATTCTCAACTCTGCTACCATCCTTATCAGCACAAGACCTAATAGTGGATCGCATACACCGTTTACCCAAACCTGCATTCCTTCCCGAAAACACTCCTAGGGATGTGTTGCTCCGGGTGCATTACTACCATATCAAAGAACAAATTCTTACCACATCCCGAAAAGCTGATGATAGGCACCCACAGTATGCAGAAATACAAATCCTCCCGGACCTGTCCAGACATACGCTCCAACAGCGTCGCAACCTCGCGTCCATAACTAAGGCCTTGAGGAACCACCACATACTACATAAGTGGAAATACCCTGCCAAGCTCTCAATTACCCACAATGGAGTATCAGTTATGGTATCCACACTGGAAGAAGGTGTAGCAGCACTACGCAAGTGGGGTATCTTAACTGACCCAGACAACTCGCCTTCCCAAAACCCTACACCTAGCCCATTACAAGAGGACTGGCAAGTGGTCTCCCGCAAACGCTCCTCAAGGAAAGCTACTGGTGGAAGTGGCTAAAGAACAAACGTTATGCAAAACTCAAATCTCTCCGGACAACAGGGGTCACATGATTGATCACCCTGTTAACCTCCAGTTATTCTTTGAAGCAGATACATCTGCCTTTGGATCAGTTTATGGATCCCTTTCTTATTGAATTCAAACTCAGTTTAATAACATTGTTTTTTTTTCTCATCGCTTTTATTTTTTACTATATGTTTGAAGCACGCCATCCAGCAGCGCACATCCATCCAAATCCAGAAGAAGACGGCACAATCATCTTCTACCTGATCTTCTACTACAGCCACAGTGAGTACCTACTCCTCATAATACAGCAGACACCACAAATACCCTCAAATGCCCATTAACTGCTTATCCATAAATGCTAGGGGTCTCAACCACCCCGCAAAGAGACTCTCCATGTGGAAGGAAGCCACAACACACAAAGCAGATGTCTTATGTGTACAGGAGACCCACTTCCAAGACACAAAAGCTCCTAACTGCTCACACAAAGACTACCCACACGTATTTATGGCATGTACACCAGAGAAGAAAAAAGCTGGAGTATTAATAGCACTAAGGAACACTGTCTCATTTCAACAAAAGGACATTATCCTTGATCCCAACGGCCGATACATCATCCTGACAGGAGACATCAACTCAAAACCGTATACATTAGTCTCCCTATACGCACCGAATTCACATCAAACCCGCTTCATCAACAGACTTTTCAAGAAAATGCAGAACCATATATACGGCAATCTTATTGTCTGTGGTGACTTTAACCTTATAATAGATCCCAAAATGGATACATCTGCTCCAAAACCACACAGCTCCTCCTACCTGAGCAAAACAATACACCAAGCGGAACTATATGATGTATGGAGATGTATGAACGCGAACGCAAGAGACTATACCTTTTTCTCCCACAGGCATTGCTCATACTCTCGCATTGACCTATTCTTGACAGACAAGTGGCTGTTACAGAATACCTCAAGTGCGAAGATACATGACAAAACATGGTCTGACCATGCTGCTATTACTATCACCATCAATGACCAGGTTGTCTCCTCCTCCTCACCCATCTGGCGTAGCAATGTAAGAATATTACAAGATCCCTGAACTTCTACAAAGATCTCCCAACATATCAGAGAATTCTTTCTAAATAATGTAGATTCTGTTGAAAACCCCTTCACCCTATGGAACGCCCATAAGGCATACGTGAGAGGCATTCTCATACAAATAGGAGCAGGGGAAAAAAAAGGCATAATGCCCATATTGATTCAATCTTAAAAAATATCCACACCTTAGCAGAACAAAATAAACAAAAACCTAATGTAAATCTTACCCAAAAACTATCAGCTCTCAGAGATGACCTCAGAAATAGCCTATCTCAACAATATTACTATCACCTTAGACGTCTGAAACTACAGTCCTATGCCAATGCCAATAGAGCAGGCAAATACTTAGCCAATAGACTGAAAGCAGTAAAAGCCAAAACGAGAATAGCCCATCTGCTACACCCTACCCTCAAACATAAAATCACAAACCCGCAAGACATATCTAATCATTTCGCTGACTACTACAGCAACCTATACAACATTAAAGATGACCCTTCCACATGCCAACCCACCCACGACAACATCCAAAACTTCCTCCAAAAATTAAAATTACCAATGTTATCGGAATCCCAACTCCTTACTTTAAATTCCCCATTCACTACAGTTGAAATTGCCGCTACTATAGAAACACTGTCAAATGGTAAATCACCCGGACCTGACGGGTTTTCCAACGAATACTTCAAAACATTCAAACCATATCTCACACCGCACCTACAAACAGTCTTTACAAAAGCAGCAACTACAGCGACATTTCCCCCAGAGATGCTACAAGCGTATATAGTTACCTTACCCAAACCAGGTAAAGACCCTACTACGCCATCCAATTTCCGCCCAATCTCTCTTTTAAATTCCGATATTAAAATCTATGCCAAACTAATAACCAAAAGAATAACTACTTATATTCCATCATTAATCCAAAAAGACCAGATGGGCTTCGTGAGGGGGAGACAAACCTCAGATGCTACGAGGAGAATAATTAACATCATCCATCATGCCGAAATGACAAAAACGCCTTCTCTGCTGCTCTCCATAGACGCAGAGAAGACGTTTGATAGAGTGAACTGGAAATATATGTCAATGACTTTATCCAAATATGGTTTTAGCGGTCATATACAGAATGCGATTCTGGCCTTGTATTCCTGTCCCTCGGCCCGGGTATACACGTCCAGTATGCTTTCCACCCCTTTCCAAATAACAAACGGAACTCGCCAGAGATGTCCCTTATCCCCGACGATTTTTAATCTCATGATTGAACCCTTGGCGGAGGCCATTAGATCACATGCATGTGTAACTGGTTTTCAATTTGGAGCTACCACACACCTTATCAACTTATTCGCTGATGACGTGATATTATTTTTGACAAATCCGTGTACATCACTCCCCACAGCACATGAGATACTAACTTCCTTTGGGAATGTATCATACTATAGGGTGAACTGCTCCAAATCTCTCATTCTGACCTTGGTGTGACCCCCAAGAACCGTAACACGTTACAACAATCATTTCTGTACACTTGGAGCTCCAAAGGAATACCATACCTAGGCATTACACTTACTAATCATACCAGATCTCTAATTGATGCTAATTTGAAACCCCTTATCACCAAATTAACAACTCAAATCAACAACATAGCCAAACACGAAATATCTTGGTTAGGTAGGTTAGCAGCATTCAAAATGCTAATCCTCCCCCAAATCCTGTACACCTTTAGGGTACTCCCGATCACCATCCCGGAAACTATCTCAAATCCCTTTCTAGTCTCCAATGGAAACTCCTGTGGGGTACTAAGAAAGCAAGAAGCTCACAAGCCACTCTAACTCCTCATAAACGAGTAGGAGGGGCGGGACTAGTAGATGTTCATGATTATATGTGGGCAACTAGGTTAGACCAACTCAAATACTGGTTTTCTCCCAATGAAGTACCACTGTGGGTGGAGATTGAAAAAACCTTAGCCCCTATATCAGACCTACTGTCGATCCTAATAAGTGTTAGTTGGATACCCTGGAACCTCAAGAATGTGCCCCCCACTATCAGCATATCACTCAAAGCCTGGAGATTCCTTTTATCTCGGCATGGCAATGATAATAGAGAAATAGACTATAAACTCCCTTTAAGTGTGGTTGAAGCCAATATACCAATGATATCCCTGAAAAACTTCCCTTCTAAAAAGATTAACAATGTACAAGACTTATACCACAATAACAGACCAAAATCTGCAGCCTGCTTAATGAAGGACCACAACATGTCACATAATATGCTCTTCACCTGCTTACGTGTAGCTCACCTAACACACAAACACCCGTGGAACAATATCCACCCGCAAACAATAACCCCTGCATGCCATCACCTAACCCGAGGATCACTCCACAACAAAGGAATATCTCTATACTACAATTTGCTTCAGGGGAAAACAAAGTTCCAAAAATCAAAAACACACTTTAGGTGGGATATGGACATGAAAACTTTAATAACCGATAATCAATGGCAATTCGCGTTTAAGACCATACAAACTGTATCACACTGCATCACACACTGGGAAACATCCCTCAAGATAATACACCGCTGGCAATACACCCCTTCTAGACTCTCAAAAATGTTTCACAACACCTCACCTTTATGTTGGAGAGAATGTGGACATAAAGGCCATCTTCTCCATATGTTCTGGGAATGCCCTAACGTCACCAGCTTCTGGAACAACATCTTTAAACTGTTAGGGGAAATTATAGGCATTATAACAACCCCAGACCCTAAACTAGCTATATTACTAATTGGACTAGAAAGATTCCCCTACTCTGTGAGACATGTAGTAACACACATATTATTGGTTGCTAGGTCCCTAATACTCAGTAACTGGAAAAACGCTCCAACACTTAACGTAACGGATGTGACTAGGAAGGTCCAACAAAGCTATATTTTTGAACGACTTATAGCAATTAACTCGCTTAGATGTGAAACATTTGACAAATTATGGAAAACATGGACTGACAAATATCATTATACCTAATCAACTGTATACATAACCTGAAGATACAATATACGACTGCTCTGGATAAGTGCTTCTTTTATGCTTCTTTATGCTTATTATTATTATTGTTTTATCCTATTTTTCCCTTATTATCATTTGTGTATTCTTATTCTAACCTTTTTGTTCAACACTCTAAAATCAATAAAAATCTTTAAATGAAAAAAAAAAAAAAAAAAAAACTATGTTTCTGCCTTCCACCTGAACTGACCGTGACCTGTTAATTGACCATTATTTTTGCCTGCTGCCTGGACTGGTCTTTTGTCTGCCACTGTTGTAGTGGGATTGAAGACAACATATGCATCTTACATATGCAGAGTGAGGGGCTCCCGAATAGTATTTAGTGGGGAAAACTAAGCCTTTGGTTTTCTCCAGGTTTTGTAATTCCCAGATCAAGGTCTGCAGTCCAGAGGCTTTGAAGGGCTTTGGGCGGGAAGAAGCCTTTGCCGTGTTCAGTTTTTACCTGACCAAGGCCCTAAGCCTGATGTTTCTGCCTGCTGCCTGGACCAATACTTTGGCTTGTTTCTCTGTTTGCTAACTGTACTGACCCTGCCTGTGTATGCCCATTTGCTGACCACATCTCTACCTGGCACCAGTGCTGACCTATCTGCATGTCCCACTGGCTATGTTCCTGCTAAACAACAGTCCCACTCCTCCTCAGGAAACAACTGCACCACTAAAACCACAGGTACTTTGTTTAACCTTTTTAACCTCCTGTACTTCCTGGCCAGTGAACATACCATCGTGCTATGGGGCAGCCATGTACCAGGAGGTTAAGCCTGCTTGGTTTGTAAGGACTACTGTAGGTGAAGCTGTACTGTACTAAATTTACTGACCACTTATACAGGTGCACCCATTACAGTACATTGTTTTCTATACAGTTTATTTTTTATTTTTGTGATACACAGGTTGCAATGTCGGCAACAATGACGGCATAATCAGTTCAGACATTGAAAAGTTCTTACACATGTGGTATTGCCAAACCCAGGAGGAGTATCAGTATTTTGAGGTGTAATTCTATGCATGCCCATGCTGTGTTTAAGAAATATTTTATAAACTGACAACATTTTTAATTTAGACTTTCCACATTTTCCAAAACTTGTGGAAAAAATGACATTTCAAAAGACTAATTTTGCATCTTAGAAAATACCTTGGGGTGTTAGAGCTAGAGCTCCAGGGCATCCACAAATACAATAGGTAGTTGGGAAATTAGATATGTAATTTATGACTTTAGAAAGCCTGAAGGTGCTCCTTGGAAGTTGAGCCCCACTATGTGGCTAGTCTGTGAAAAAGTCCCACACATGTGGTATCGCAATACTTGGGAGGAATAGTGAAATGTGTTTTGAGCTGGTAAGTATGTATATGTCAGGCTTGTCATCCTCCTGCAACTGCCAAAACATGGTCTATTTACTGACAGAACACATATTTTACTGACAACCTAAAAAATGACAGAACTCCTATTAGAAACGAAAAAAATTATATTTAAACAGTATACACACAATCTGTAAATGCTGACAATACCCATAACAGGCAGCATCGCCTGTCAAACCTGCCTGTTGAGCTCAATGGGGATGAGCAGTAGCCACAAGCCAAATGCTTGACCTGTGGTTGCGACACAGTATTTCAATGCAAAATTTCCATTTGGCTGGACAAAACCACATTCAGGCAGCAGTATCACCTCCTGCACTAACAGTGGGATGATCTTAAAGGAGCATTTAATACCAGGAGTGTGCGTTAAGTATAGGGTTTAGGTGTGCACTACGAACAGAGTGCAGGTTTCAGGGATGGGCTGCATGCAGAGTGCAGGGTTCAGGGGTGCACTGTGTACAGAGTTCAGAGTACAGGGTGGCCCCTATTTCCACCAAACCACCCCCTCCCCAGTACAGTGCTCTAATCCTACCCCCAATTCCCCCTCCTTGACAGTACCTAAAAGAGACCTGCAGCAGCAGAAGAGCAGGATAGGTTACTCAGGAGGAGAGTGTAGTGTAACTGCGGGGCAGGTGGGACTGTGGGCACAGGCTTCAGGAGCTCTTGCCACCAGACAAGCACTGGGTTCCAACTACCTGTGCAGAGAGGTGGCAGGCGGAGCACAGTTGAGATCATTCTGCAGCCAGAACTAGAGGAGCAGGATCAGTAATTGTGGCCCACTGCTCCTTTCGCCACCGGCTCCAGCCTGATTATATTTAAAAATAATCCAAACTCGCTCCAAACTCTGTCTGGATAAGTGGTTGCTGATGCTGCATCAGTCTGTCAAGGGGTTCTTTTTTACACTTGCGAGCCAACATTAACATCCTTGAAAACATAACTGATTTTTACTGACCTAAAATTTTTCTAATGGACGTTTACTGATGGCTGTAAAAATCACTGATTTTTACAAACTGTCAATAAATTTACAGACAGTTGGCAACTTTGGTATATGCTATATGTGAGAAATAACTTGTTATAATGGCAATTTTGTGAAAAAAATATTACTTTCATCATTTCCCAAAAATTGTGGGAAAGAATACAATATAAAAAAATCACATCAACCACCCCACAGCACTGCCCCCCTTCACATCTCTTCTCCACAGCATTGTCCCTCTTTACATCTCTCCTTCCCCCACAGCACTGTCCCCTCCCTTTACATCACCCCCCACACAGCACTGCCCCCTTCACATTTTACCCTCCTACCGCTTTGTTCCTCTTTACATCACTCCCCCCCACAGCACTGTCCCCTCTCTTTACATCACCCCCCACACAGCACTGCCCCTTTTACATTTTACCTCCCCCCGCTTTATATTACACACACAGCCAGGGTAATGTCCTCTGCTCCCCTTTCACTCTCCTACCTTAGAGTGTTATAGTGGGAGCTGTCATAACATTTCTGGATCGGGTGTTGGAAGCACAGCACAGCATTGAACAGGCTATGGGAGCAGAAGCTGTCGTGGTTAACTTTTAGTATTTGTGTATATATACAGTCAGGTCCACATCGACACAATTCTAATCTTTTTGGCTCTATACACCACAATAATGGATTTGAAATGAAACAAACAAGATGTGCCTTAACTGCAGACTTTCAGATTTAATTTGAGGGTATTTACATCCAAATCAGGTGAATGGTGTAGGAATTACAACAGTTTGTATATGTCCCTCCCACTTTTTAGGGGACCAAAATGAATGGGACAGATTAACAATCATCCATCAAACTTTCACTTTTTAATACTTGGTTGCAAATCCTTTGCAGTCAATTACAGCCTGAAGTCTAGAATGCATAGACATCACCAGACGCTGGGTTTCATCCCTGGTGATGCTCTGTCAGGCCTCTACTGCAACTGTCTTTAGTTTCTGCTTGTTCTTGGGGCATTTTCCCTTCAGTTTTGTTTTCAGCAAGTGAAATGCATGCTCAATCGGATTCAGGTCAGGTGATTGACTTGGCCATTGCATAACATTCCACTTCTTCCCCTTAAAAAACTCTTTGGTTGCTTTCGCAGTATGCTTCGGGTCATTGTCCATCTGCACAGTGAAGCGTCGTCCAATGAGTTCTGAAGCATTTTGCTGAATATGAGCAGATAATATTGCCCGAAACTGCTTTTGTCAGCAGTCACATCATCAATAAATACAAGAGAACCAGTTCCATTGGCAGCCATACATGCCCACGCTATGACACTACCACCACCATGCTTCATTGATGAGGTGGTATGCTTTGGATCATGAGCAGTTCCTTTCCTTCTCCATACTCTTCTCTTCCAAGCACTCTGGTACAAGTTGATCTTGGTCTCATCTGTCCATAGGATGTTGTTCCAGAACTGTGAAGGCTTTTTTAGATGTTGTTTGGTAAATTCTAATCTGGCCTTCCTGTTTTTGAGGCTCACCAATGGTTTACATCTTGTGGTGAACCCTCTGTATTAACTCTGGTGAAGTCTTCTCTTGATTGTTGACTTTAACACACACTAGTTCTGTATTTTGTGCATACACCTCAATCATTGTAGTAGTATGGACATATACATATCTAGATCTGAGAGATCTTACAACAAAGAGGTAGTTCGTTCAGCAATACACATTTATTAATAGGGTTACATAATCTATACAAAGTACACACCCAACAGTATTTGTCCAAAATAGAAATCATGAGAAACAGCACCAAAACAAAACAATAAGGAAAAAAAAAACAAAAACATGAGGATCCTTGTTCTCAACATTCCAATAATAACAATAGTCCGATAATAACAGTACGAGAAATAAAAACACAAGTACATTTAAGACATATGCATTCAACTGAATGCTTGTCTGGTAAGTCTGAGCCGTAAGGACCTTTGATTAGAATTGTCATAGATATACTGCGACATACTAATGAGACCCCTTTCCCAGTGACATGTGTAACAATTTGAATGGTTACGCCCTTCAGCCAGGTGTCTGATTTTCATCCCCCCCTCTTTCTTCCTCCATTGTCATATGCCTGCAAGTACCTCTGCCCCACCTCCTGTGGAATACCACGTTGTGTGTGCGTGTATGACCCTTCACGTGTTTCGGGGAGTTTTGTTGCCATCGCAACTCACCACTAACTCCTTTTACTGAAACTGGGTACAGTTCAACCTTGGCTGGTGCCAAACCTTTGGGCATATAGCTCCGTTATTGGCTACCATGTGTAGCTACTGTATGAGTCCTGCCTTTAGCAGGCTACAGAAGAGGTCATCACTTTAAGAGTTTTCCGTGCAGATTAGGCAGTGTCGCCTACGCAGACAAAAATAACTTGATTTCAGAATACGGATAAGTGTGATGTCATCAGTCACTAGTGGCTTCAGGAACAATCAAACTAAATTACTCTTAAGTACAATTGTACTATACTCTCTGCTCTTTGCCAATCACTATGAGTCTCACCAGTCCCAGTATATCTATATGATATTCACGCAATGCTCTTTGAACTTAGTTATGGCACGAAAAAGA